>AWUE01015330.1:0-47984 GCA_001974825.2 Corchorus olitorius
ATTCAGCTCATTTTATTTTACTCCCTTCGTCCACTATTAGATGTCATTTTTAACTGTTTCACGTTAATTAAAACAATTTTTTTTACTAACTTCTATACAAATTTAGTAGTTTCTTTTATTTTTAGTCTTTCTCTTTCTATCAATTAAGAGTTCTTATAATTACTTCTTCCAAGATACTAAATGGTGATTGGCTTATTTGATGGGTTTGCATTAAAATAATGGAGAAAGTGGTACATTGATTAGGGATATATAAGTAAAACCCATCTTTAATAGTCAAAAGTGGACATGTAAATAGGGACAACAAATCCTTATAGAAGTGGACATATATCAAGGGATGGAGGGAGTATTTAAGATACAAGAAACTCGTTCTATTCGACTTATCATACGTGGTTAAACAAATACTACTAATCTCTTTTCATTATGGATGAACGATTTTTTTAAAAAAATTTGGAATTATATTTAACTTTAATTATCAACAAAGCTAACTATAAATCTTTATATATATATATTATTGTATAATTATGATAACCTTTTTAATATGTAGACGTTTTATATAAATTCAACATTAAAACAAATTAAGTTGACCTATGTTCCATCATGCTAACTTATAGGGATAACATATTGTAAATGATCTATATGAAAAAGAAAGCATAGCGCATATATATGATGAGGTTTTTTTAGTTTTCTTGTAGGCAATGCTTTTCTAATGTCAAATAATTCTAACTACAACTCTGCAAGTGTGTGTTAAGTTTTGATAGGTTTAGGCTTAGAAATTGACTGGACAATCGAAATGATCACTTGAAAAGCACTTGTTGCAAGATTGGATTAATTATAGGAATATACAAGAAGATTTTGCTAACTACTACATAATATATAACCTTATCTTCTACCATATATTAATTAACAACTGTAAAAGCTCATTGCAATTCTAATGATATCAGCCATCAGGCATTTGGCCTGGTGGTAGAGTACTGAACTCTTAATTCCAGCCTACCTAGACCAAGAGGTCTTAGGTTCAACTCTCACGGAATGTGAGTTTGTTTGTTTATTTGGTAGGTATGTAGTTTATTTATGGTATAGTTTCTAGTTTGGGTTGAATTCTCATTTAAATGTTTGGGTATAGAGATTTATTTGAATTGTAATGAGATTTCACTGGGTTTGTTTGTTAGGGAAGGGGTTTGTTGGCTCATAGATTAGTATTTCGGTATTGTAGCTAATCATGTAGCGGTGTACGGGTCTACATGTGCGTTTGTAATCTCAATCTCTTTAAGAAATGAAAATGATTCTTATCTAAACAAAAATTCTAATGATATCAAGTTTATTATATAGTATTAATTACTATTAATTAATTAAGCCATATTTATATAAGGCCGATCTTCATTATATAATAGTCATAAGAATTAGATATGATCAAAAGGAAAAATGATAGAAAGTGGGGTGGGGAAGATTGGAGAATTTCACCTAGATAATATTATTGGGTAATTGGGTATATATACATATATATATATATATATTATATGTTTCAATATTGCCGCCTACATCTATACTATAAGCTTTTCCAAATTCTTGTACTTGCTAGCCTTGATGAAAATAATTAATTGAAAATCACATATCATTGGGGTAGTTCAGAAATAATAAATACTTGAAAAGTAGCCCTTTATTAATGCTCCTTTTCTTGTTTTTGGGCAAGTGTTGGTTTTAGGTAATTTATATTTTTGTTTGCAATATAGCTAGGCTGGATACAATGGATACATACATATTTTAGATAAAAGTTTATTAATTAAGCTTATGTTACTTTCAATATTGAAACTTTAATTAGTTTGTGTTTTCCTATATATAGCCTTTCTCATTCCATTTTTCTCATGAATATTCACTTATATACATATAATAAAGTGCTTGAACCTATACAATATAAATCGACAGCATGGGCTAGCCGGCCGTACATAAAAGCAAATTTTGAAATGGCCGATTAATTGCAACTTCCGGCGGCCGGGGGTTTAATTGAAAGATAGTATATAACTTCATGCAATTGAGTTTTGAATTAATGCGAAATTGATGAGGTGTTTCGATACTTTAGTTTGAACCAATTGATATAAATGTTTGGCAACGGAAACGTAGTTTTGGATGAATTCTAGTGGCCAAAGGGTTTTTTTTTGGAACGTGATTGGATTCTGTATTTTTGCAGTAAATATTGTTCATGGATTGGAGAAGGTTCCCCTTTGCATTTAATCTCTCAATCGAGTTGACGCATGTATTCGTACACCTCAGCTTGTTTGTGTTTAATACTATTAGTTGCATTCCATTGCATGCCCTGCCAAAGCCTTTAAGCCAACTGGTACAAGAAAAAGACCAGCGAGGCAAAAGGAATTGATGAGAGTAATTAAGTAATGCACTCATCATCAGCTATATCTACTATATACTAAATGTTATTTGGAAGACCAAGGAATTTACTGAAGGCCCCTTTTGAGGATCGATGAGGAGGCTCCATTTGAACTTTTTTCGTCTTTTTTTTGGTCTTTTCTCACTTGCCAAATTACTAAGAAGACCCTAACTAGGTTAGTTTCTAGCCAGTTCTTGCCCTTAAGCCCTTTTTTGTGATTATCCTCTCCTTTCACATAAATAAATGTTATAATAAATCATATCCCCTTAATTATCAAGAATTGTAACATTTCTTCAGGCTTTTCATGTCCATATGAAGAAGAGAGTAAACTTAGTTTTTGTTTAAGTGCTACACACCTTAGAGGAGGAAACAAAATCACACTTGTCCACACACTTGTCCATTTACAAACTAATATTTACTAATTATTGCTAACTTTAGGGAATATGCTCAATGTTAATAGTATAGCTTTTTAAAGATGAAACACATTTAAAAAAATCATAGTACTTTCAAAATTTCCTACGTATCAAACAATTTAATTTGAATAAAAAATTGTTAAAAAATATATTTCTAAACGTCCGACACGCCAACGCGGGTCGATCCACTTGTTATTATTAATAAGAAGTCTCCATCTCCATTTAAATAATCTTGATGCTGATCACCAAATTAAGTTCTCACATTTCCATGCATGCAAATGCAAATCTATATAGTACAATTTATATACGAAAAAAAAGACAGACATATAGTACAATTAATTTATTATAATTTGCTAAAAAAATTTGAAAACAAACAAAGTATAATATTAAGGACACGTGACATTTGGTGAATGGAGCATGAAGTAAGGCAAAAAATAAGACAGGTGATTTCCATATCGAAATACATTAAATCTCAAATAATTCCGAATGGAGATACACCGAACATAAAATAAGGGATAGTCTTTCCATGTTTATTATTTTACATTTATTAATTCTTGAATTCAAGAACTTGTTTATGAGAAATTGATGAGTTCTTTTATTGTATGATACCATATTATAGTATAATAATCTTCACCACACATTGCATTTTTCATCTATGAATATGATAATTATAAATCTATTTGTGCGTAGAGAATTAACTCTCCACCCATACCAAGTTAAACACCAAAATTGAAAAGGTAAAAAAAGAAAAAGATAGAAAACTGTAAAAATGAAATTCAACTTCAAGTAAGAAAATAAAAATATATGTGAAGTAAATAAGGCAGAAACAAACAAAAGAAGATGAAAAAAAGAAAAAAGGGAAAATGAAATGGAAACTAAAGAGAGGGGATACGTGGCAGTTAAGAAGCAGTAGAAGTCAAATCGTTGGCTACGCTAATCGTCCTTGTTACTGCTCTCTCTATAGCTGTTGAGGGCCCCACCCTCTCCCTCTCCCCTCTCCCCTCTCTATTTATTTTGTCTCAATTTCCCATTTTTTTCTTCTCATTTCAAGTTTCCAACCCCCAAAAAAAAAAAAATGCTCAAATGAAAATTGAAACCCTTTTGTCTCTCTCCCTGTTTTCTTCCTCCACCACCATATTTCATAGTCCAGAAAACACAGAACACAAAGAAAAGTAGAATGAAATATGGTGGGATTAAGTGTAGTTTTGGAGAATCAACAAAAGAGTGGTAATAGTAATTATGTAATTAGTAAGAAAACTTCACAGGTTATCAGCAAATCAACCATGTTAATCAACAACAGCAGAAACAAAGCTTCTTCGAGTTGTGTTTTGTTGTCAACTAATCCTCGTACAGATATTCCTGAGTTAAACTACCCAGTTCCTGTTTTTCTTCAACATTGCTTTCTTTGCAGACAAAAACTCTTGCCTGGAAATGACATCTACATGTACAAGTAAGTTTTTCAGATCTTTTTTGCTTCTGGGTTTCCAAAAAACCCTTTTTTTTTTGTTTGTCATTTCTGCATGGTTTTTCTTTTTTTATTTGGTATGAAGATTAATGGTTTTTTTTTGGGGGGGGGGGGGGGGGTTAGAGGGGATAGGGCTTTTTGTAGCGTGGAGTGTAGGTGCAGGCAAATTTTCATGGACGAAGAAGAGAGTTTAAAGAAGAAAGAGAACTGTTCTTTGGCTGCCATGAAACCTTCAACTTCTTCTTCATCTTCTTCCTCTTCCTCAACTTCTTCGTCTCCTTCTTCTTCAGCTTCTCGCCACCACCGCAAAGCTGCTGCAAGAAACCGAGCGGGTGGTTTTGCTTATTGAGAGAAAAAAACAAAAAACGAATTGAAAAAAAGGAATTAATGCTTCTTTTTTCTTTTCTTTTTTTTCATTTTGGTCTATTAATTTACTACTTCCTTTTTTTTTGTCAACTCTATTTTCCAGTTTACCCTTTGGCTAATTTTGTAATGTCTTGCTACCTTGAATGAAGCCAAAAGGGCTTTTTAACTATTTTTGTCCCACATATATCTATGGGAGCCCATGGTTTGGTTTGGTTTGGTTTAGTTTAGTTTGTTCCCTTCTCATTTGACCCATTCCATATAATAATGGAAGATTAATGGGAATTTAAGTGCATTAAATTATAATTTAAATCATTTTCAATGAGAGTTAATTGTGTAAATTTACTAGATAAAAAATTTAAGGGCATTAATTAATTATATTTACTAGTAGAAGAAAAAGAAGAAAGAAAAGGAAGAGTTGGCTCATAAGAGTTATCGATTTTATTGGGGCAATAAAATAGTGTGTGATTTGTTGTGTTCCAAAACGACAATGTTTTTCATAAATGTTGGTTTTCATCTGATGCTAAATTCTGGTTTTAATCGTGGGAGAGAATATTGAAGAATTAGGTACTTTACGAGAACATTGTTTATGGTCCCCATAAGAAGATACCGGTTGCCATTATGGATCATTAATTTTGTACACTAATAATACTAATAATTTTTCTTTAATCCTTAAATATCTCACAACCTCCTCTCTTCCCTTTCTCCTTCACATATTTGTCGGTTTATTTTTTTTGTTGAAACATGAGTGTTTTTCCTAGGGGAGCCTTCTTGTCTCTTTGTAGAAAAATAGCAAAGCCACCCACAAGAATTTGTGTATGGGTTCTTTTCAAAGTTTCTTTTTTTAAGTGTTTTTGGTTTTAATTCATTGGTGATAGGTGGATGTATTGTTAATGACACTTCGGTACGTAACACTTGTCAATATCGAATTCGACTAATTTGAAGTTCGAGTTTAATTCCTTAAACAGGAAAGATTCTCCTAACGTCTATCCTTTTATTTGTGTAACTCAAATCTGAAACTTTATTTAAAAAACGATTAGAGTATTAACTACTTAAACATGCGATTAAGGCGTATAACACAACAAACATATACTCACAATTTTTCAGTCTCTCTCATTTCATTGTTGATCAAGGAACTATAATTAATTTTCAATAATGTGTGTGAGGAACCACCTTGAGGGATTAGGTTAGGTGAGTCAAAAATTGCATGGGAATTAAGGGACGATATAGGGAGTGTTAAAGGAAGATAAGAGAGCAAGAAAGAGAAGGCCAAACCTGTCAGTCCAATAAGAGGAAAAAAGAAGAACAAAAGTAGAATAAGATGGGGGGAAAATGACTATATAAACACTTTGGGGGGTAAAAATAATTGAATAGGCAAAGAAAGTTAGGTGCAAAAGATTGAATAAACATAACAAAAGAATAAGAAAAAGGTTAGGAATTAGAACCATAGTCCCATAGAATCTTATACTTTACTATGTGCCAATGTCCATGCAAATTTCTACCCAAAAAAAACATAAAATTTTTAGAGAGAGAAAAAAGGATGAGTGAGAAAGGGTACCAATTTGGAATAAATATATAGGGTTTGCAACTTACTTGTCTTTATTCTCTCTACTAAAAATAAACTACAGTCCACTCAAATTTTCCATGGAAAGGGACAGTTATGTCCTTTGGCTTTTCTTTTTCTCTCTTCTTTTGCCCCAAAAAACACCAAAACCATTCAATTAAAGTGTAGTTGGTTTTGTGAGATAACCTGAGATTATGTTTGGGTTGTATATGAAGTCATTAAACTAGAATTTTGTCCAAATTACTAGTAAATGATGATAGTATTATAGGGAGGGCAAGGGCAAATTTGTCTGGCAATGAAGAAGAGTCTGAAAGAGAGTAATAATATGCAGATTGCAGAGATCTGTTAGGATTTTCAAGCAGGCATTGTCCAATAGGAAAACCCAAAGTGGGGTTGGGAGATTTTGTTTGATGAATGAAAGAGTAATTGGGTTATTGTCAGAAAGTTTTCTTTACACTTGTTTAGAGACCAATCAAGGCTTGGGGAAGGTAAAAAACTTAAGACTTTTTGGGAGTAAATCATGGAAACTCCTTGATTTTGACACGGTTCAGTCATGGAATTGAGCCAATGACTGATTGAAATTTGTTGGTCTATTTTTGCTTGCTTGGCCTTGGGCTACACAATGAGCCCAAGTTCAGCCGCTGCTATCAGAAACTGAGAAAAGCCATAGATATTGAACCAAAATGGATATCAAAGTGATTAACAAGCAATGCTGGAGAAACCAAGAAGCAAATGTGCAAAACCCAGTTCAGATATATAGTAAAATATACAAATTAAGAACAAGAATTTTAGGAGAGAATTCACATACGTGCTCAGGTTTTTCAATTGATAATACATACAGTGGCTATTAATAGTAGCATATAAGTAATAAAAGTGAAAAGCCTTCCATAATCATCATGATCAGCAGTCTTCATCAACATAACAACATGATCAACCAGATTTGAAGAGCAAAATTGCTTTCTGATCTAAATAGAAGTAAACAAAGTGGTTTGTCTCATGAGTTACATATGATCCTGCACCAAAATCCAAGAACCGAACATTAATATAATGTTATACTGAAATTTAAACATGATTTTTCATTCATGTTGTTTACATACATATAAGCACATAATGATTGCAAAGATAGCAAGACCACAAGGTAATTATAAATCTCAAACTAGGTTTAAGAACTGAAACCTCCAAGGTATTTTCATAAAACATAGAAATCTAACGGAAAGCAAAGGTTTTTATCTATCTATATTGTACAAGCATTCACTTTACAAAATCTGGAATGAGCAGGGGAACATGCTCCAAAGGGACTATGATTTGGTTAATCTACTGATGCATTCGGCATCCTCAAGATGGTAGCAAACAACATTATAGATGATATTAAAGAAGAACTGGAACTGCCTCTTTCCAAATAATAGCACAATAATTTATCAACAAGAGAACATGTCTGGCATAAAAGTATGTGATGAAGTGGATGAATGACAATATAGATTGCAGTCATACAAAGTCAGCAAAACTCTAACTTGAATTCATTTCTAGCATATTACAGCTACATGCTTCATATGTATGTATCCATATTTCACTAATATAATTATATTTTCTAGTAACGAGAATCTGATCCATAATGCAAGTAAATAGGGGGTTAATGACCCAAGAAGGTGTAGTCAAGACCAAAGGCAGCTAAAAGAAAGTCAGAGTACACGATTTAGTCCAATGGTTAGCATAGCTAAAAGGATTGCAAATAGAATCAGGTATATGAAGAGGCGAGCACCTCCTTTCATAACAAAATTAAGAAGAGGCTGATCCTTGATACCATAAACTAATCTATTGTAAATGGAATCAACAGCAGAGCTGTTACAGGTATCAAATAATTAGGCACATCAAGGAAGTATACGAGTTGATCTGAAGAAATCCAAGCATAGCCAATGACCATACCCACATAAGACACCCCCTCCCCTCTTTCCTCATTGAAATGATGAAGACAATGAAGAATAAGAACAAAGGATTTAATCAGTATGAACTGCTTCTGCTTATTGTTAAGAAGCCATTTAGATCGACATTACTGTATAAAGCTGAGACCCTTGATTGAACATAAAAGTCACAAGTACTTTGTATCCCTTTCCTCAAAAGCATTAACTCTACCAAAGGCATTCGTTAATCCCAAACTATAAACTCCATAAAAGTTGAAAAAACAAGGTTCACACTCCAAAACATAAGGCCTGAGATTAAATCAATTGAATCTAACATCTATAGCATTTGTGATAGCTGATGAACATGGTAAATGCATCACATTAACGCCTAGATCTACTCTGATTTCAACTCAAACAACAGCAATGAGTACAATAAGTTAATCTGCAGAGAACATTTTGCATAAAAGTTGTAAACTTGAAACCAAAATAAAAACAGCATGAATAAATCTACTCCAAAATGAAAATTTGTGTTACCAAAATTGCGACCAACGATGCAATGCCAAGTGGGTCCATGGTTCTTATCGAATTCTTTCTTTATGAGCTCTGCTACATCTTTCTCTACATTGTTCTTCTCAAATGCCTAATCAAAACCCCAAACACTTAAAAAGTCAACAAATTTGGAACACTTGATGAGCACAGTAAGACTAAATGAAGAAAACCCAGAGACGGAATCGAATCAAAAACCATAAAGAAAAGACATCGAATCGAGTAAAAGTAGAAGCGTGAAAATAAAGTGGGAGAGAGCTAACAGCGATGGCTATATCGATAGCTTCTTTTTGCATGGCATCTTTCATGTCGGCGCTTTTGATGATGACTTTCTTGCCTGTTGGAGCAGCCGACGCCGCAGTAGGCGCCATAGAAGGCTTCCGGTCATCTGAATTGGGTTTCACCGTCAGAGCTCCGTTGAGGCTTCTCTTTGCTTCTTCAGTGCTCATTTTTGGGAATTTTTTTTTGTTCGGTTTTCAAATTTCCAGACCCCAAAAAAGGAATAGAGAGTGAGAGAGAGAGAGATAGAAGAAAACAAAAGAGAGACTCACTTTCTCTCTCTTCCTGTTTGCAATGGTGATCTCACTTCGTAATTTTACTGTTACTTTGAATTTTAATTTCAAGGGTTTTTAACTTATCATTTGGGTTTTTTGTTTCTTTTTTTGGGAGTATATAAGGGAAATGATTCTGTCCGGTGAAAACTTTTTGTAAGGTAGATGAATGTGACTCTTGTTGAGTTCTTTTTGTTTTTTTTTTTTGGTAAGAAAGTGATAATTCGAAATCGTGTCGGATTTAATGTAAGAAGAACTCTCCTAATTAAACTTGTTTTCTTTTTTTTCCCCTAATCCTCTGGTATGAGGCTAATCCTTTCGGATGAGTAGCTTGTAAAGTTAAAGGCTCCGTTTAGTAGAGCGGTGTGGTAGCGGTACGATTGACATTGTTTAGCAACTGTACAGATGAGATTACACTGTACATATTAGATTAGGTACTATACAGATAAGATTACACTATACAGATTAGATTAGGTACTATACAGATGAGATTATTAGAGCAGCGATTGAAACGGAGATTACACTTAAGGCTCCATTTGATCGGTGCACCGATCCACCGGCCAAACGACCGGTGAATCGGTGCACTAAACATAACCAAAGTCTTCCTAACAAATGTGTTTGGGACAATTAAACTTGTTTTCTTTGTTCATAATAATACCTAAATCGAATATTTAGGCCTCTTATATGTAACCAGTTCACCACCGTTTGATCTAAAAATGGTAATGAATCGGTCAAACGAAGTCTTAAATGTAATCTCTGTTTCTACTATTGCTCTAATAATCTCATATGTACAGTACTTAAACAATTTAAAAGAGTGTTAAGTTTAAGTTAACTTATTATCTATTGATATAAGTGTTTTTAAAGAGTGTTTCTGACAAAAATTTCAATTTGAAGATTTTAATTTTTACTTAAAAACAACTTTAAAATGCTCTTAAAATCATTTCAGAATTTCCTGTCTGGCTCGTCTTAAAATTTTTTCAGTAGATAAACTCTAAAATAAACTAGACCAAACAACGACGTAAGTTTGAGGAGCACTTTAGAATTCTCTTTAATCACATTTTTTTGTCATTAATAACTCATTTTCCTGACAAAAGAAAAACTCATTTTCATATGAAATTTAGCTTTAAAATGGTTAATCCACTGCCCCAAGCATCATTCATTACTATCTACATAGTAAAAAAAAATGTAATTTTTGACCTCAATAGGATTTAAAATTTTTACTTATGTTTGTTCAGAATGGAATGATTGAGATCAGTATAAAAAAATTGCCATACAAATAATTGTTATAAGAATTTCAATGCTGACAAGGTTTTTAATTGAAAAATAATTCAAAGGCAACCTTAACAAAGAAGTATGTGAATCCAAAGATTATTTTATATAGGTGTTAGGTGTGATGTAATCTTTCTCTATACATTCCATTTGTTATTAGTAATATAAAATGGGCAACCAACCAGACCCACATACATAATAATGAGTTGGGGTCAAGGTTGGAAAAGCCCAGCCCATTATTATACCATTAGGCTAAATCAAAATGTCGGTATTTACTGATCTTTCCTCTATATTCTACATGTTTTATCTCAAGTACCTTTCATTCATAAACTACTTGTCTCCACCCTTTTTCCCGGATCCATAATAATTGATCATAATTACAAATTTGAAGCTACATTTCTTTTAAACATTCAAAATGAACAACTCTTTGTTCTTTATATATATATATTTTTTTTACAAGTTAACCTTATTCGAGTCGGATTGACCCACTATAGGAGAGCCAAGTTAATCTTATTCGAGTCGGATTGACCCACTATGGGAGTAAAGCTCTCCCAACAATGATTTTCTCAATTCACAAGACTCAAACTCGAGACATTGCTTAAGAAGAATAAGTGTCAAATCACTCGAACCAACGATTTGTTGGTTTGTTCCTTATATCTTGATCATCAATATCAGAGGCCAGAACATATTACCAAGACCAATCATTTGATCATGGCAGCCAAAACGACTATGGGCCAAGCCTATTCATTAAGAACCTGGGCCAGACAGCTTTCAAGCCCATTTATGACAAATTCAAGTTTCGGGTTCGGGTCACACAGTCCACATTCAAGTCGCTATTGAAAGCGACGACATCGTTCGGTCCAGTGTAAAAACTAAAAACTTTGGAAAGATCAAAATTTTAATACCTTTTTCTATCTTATCCTTATTCTCCGGCTAATTTCCCATACGTAACAATTCAAAATCTCGCTAATGCATAGCCAATAAAAAACTTACACATCATCATATGTATGGTTTATTAAACTCCAATTGGGCCGCGGTGAGGACGAAATTAAGGATGGGTAAACCGTTTTGGGTAAAGACTTTCCACGTGGCTTTCCGTCGCGTCAGCAATATGGTTGTGATATTTAGAACTTCGAGAAGATTGCAATTAAAAAGACGAAAACGAAAGTGTTATCTCTTGGATATTATTACTCGCATGAAACGAGCGTGGACAACACACCCTTTGCGTTAACTTCCTTTGAACAAATGTTTGATTTATTTTTCTGTATTTTGTTTTTTTTTGGTACATAAGATGCTGACAAAGTCAGTTAAATTCTTCAAACTGCAACACCATTAGCGTCATGTTCTAAGAGTGGTAGCAATTCCAACGAGGTTCCATCAATGTTAGACAGCCATGATCACAACTCTGACCCATATTTGCTAAGAAGTCAGCACACCAGTTACCCTCACGCAGAATATGAATAATCTCTTGCACCCATCCACCTCTCATCAAACCAAAGCCTCCTTAATCAGTGTTGAGTGACTATGTGTATCTTCAATACCTTGTTTTAAAAAATTTACCACAATTGTTGCATCCAATTGAATGATCACATTGGTTAACCCAAGTGACTTAGCTAATTTCAAGCCTTCATAAATACCCTAGAGCTCAGCCGAAAGACTGTCTGCAATGCCAATCTTCATGGTGAAACCCCGTAACCAGTTACCACTTGAGTCTCGTAAGAGTCCCCCAACTGAAGCTTGCCATGTATCTTGCTTAATTGCCCCATCAGTATTTAACATATAACACCTAGGAGGAGATTTAGACCAAGAAATCCATCGAGTTGGCCTAGTACGATTACTCTCATGCTTAGCATATGCCTCTTTAATATCTCTAGCCAACTTGCAAGCACAGTGCCAAACAACTCCAGGGTCATGAGCAACCTCATTGAAGACCAACAAATTTCTTCTTTTCCAAATACATCAAATAGTCACCAAAAATTTCAAAGTCATTGAGTCCAAAGAAGATGACATCTTTGTTTGTGAGCAATTTAATTTTAACCAATCAGTGAGAGCAAGATTAAAGCAATTGTTTGGGGAACCTGCAAGTGCAAAATGGCAGTTCCAAACATCCTTGGCAAAAGCACAATCACGAAATAAATGGAGAAGGGCTTCATTCGCAGCTTGGCAATTCGGGCATAGAGCACTTACACCTGTTAGTCGACGAGCTCTATTGACATTCGTATTCAACTTATCTTGATGTAAAAGTCAAAGAAAAAATCGCATACGTTCCGAAGTGATGATTTTTGTGTAAACAAAATACTTTTGTGTCATCAGAATTAAGAAGTGATGATTATTTGTGTAACATAAGAAAATGATTTGGGTTACTAGTGTTATGTCACAAGATATGATGTTACTATGGTTTTTTGCTAGCTATATATATAACCCAAATACATGTGGAATCTTAACAAGTAAATGCATGGTTATTTATATATGAACTCATGCCAATATTACATTTTCAAGTTTAAATTAGATTTATTCCATTACAAGCTATTGACTATTGTATGTAGATGAGTGTATTGCAATATAAAATTTTAAACTTTCTTAACAATTATCATATTTACTATAACATAACAAAGTATAGAGGTAATTGACAATTGAACAAAGTATAGAGGTAGAGTTGAAAATGATAAGCATATTATTATTTCTTCTAATTTTGAATTAAGTTTTTTAGTCTTATTTAGTGATTGGTTTTTTTTTTTGTTATTTTGTGTTATATAGATGATGGGTGTTATTTCATTGGAAATTTTCTTTTTTTGATTTATATACAAGTGAGGAGAATAGTTTGTGAAAGGTTTACTTTCAAGTATAAATGAGATATTTCCGGATTTTGTTATAAAAATTAAAATTTTTTGTTTGCTACCTATTATGAAAATTAATGAACTTTTTTAAGAAGACAATTAATTTTTAATAATACATCAATCCCAAGATTGTAGAGATCATCTATAATCTATAATATTGATAAAGAAAACTATATTTCTATATCTTTATTTGACAGAATTTTGTAATATCCAAATCAATCATTTATCCTCTTATGATATACATGTATAAGAAGTTCATTTATATATAAAAGTTTTCAAAAACCATATACATTTTGACATTGTACCCTTACAAAATATATAGTACTACCTTTTTCCAAATCTTATGTTAAGCAACTGATTTTTATTAAATAGTAAATAATTAGTGAAAATATGGCTAAATACTAGTATAAAAAACAGAAAAGGCTTGATTACAATGAGTAGAGTACTGTAGTAGACTACTAGTGAGTAGTGAGGGCGTGGTATTCACTCTAATGAATAGGCGAGTGAGGATCCGAATATTGCTCATATGGAACCGGTCCATAGTAGCAGAGAGAGCGCGCAGCAGCGGATTAAAATTTCTCCAATTTTTCCTAACTTTGGTTACCGTACAAACTTGTTCAAACGTCACTCTTCTCTCCTTCTTACACGACACCTTAACTCAATAAATTGTCGCCCAAACGAACTCTTTTATTACTACACACTTTTGATTTGATTTGATTTTGATTTTCATCCATACCCATTATTATTTTGTTTGCTCTTTTAAAGCTACACAAGTTTAATCGAAGAACCAAAATCATTAACAGAAAATCTCTCCAAATCAGTAGCCAAAAAATGGGGAGCAAGAAGGGAAGAACCATGATCGAAGTTGGAGCTGATGGCGTTGCTGTTATTACAATCATCAATCCTCCAGTCAATTCTCTTTCACTTGATGGTACCCTTTTTGCAGATCTTCTTTGTTCCCTCTTTATGTTTTGATCAAGTTTTGGTTATGGAGTCAACTGGGATTTCTTTGTTGTTCATCAGATTATGAATTTTTCTGCAATTTGTTGGGAAAAGCTTTAATCTTTTGGTTCATTAGCCAAATTAAATTATGGGGTTTTAGTCAATTATGAGAGGAACTGATGTTTTGGTTAATTTGACATGCATTTTTCTTACAAAGATCAGACTTTTAGAGGTCTTGATACTTTTACATGGATTGGTAAGGCTTTAGACAATGTTGGACTAGTTTTCGCTTACATGATTCTGTTTAGGACCGCGCACAGGTAACACCCTCTATGGCCTATGCTACTTAAACATGGTTCCTTTCATTGATTGAATTGCTTGAGAAGAGATAAAGCTGTGTGAAAACTCAACAGTTATTAAGTATATCTCTGTAATCTACTTAAAAGTTAAAAGTTTCAAAGTGAAATGTTGAGCATTGCAGTTCAAAGGCTAATCTATTTAGGATCAATAAATGCAGTGTTTGTCCTGCTTTTGTTTGGTATATTCACCTAAATTTGACAACTGCCAGTCAGTGATTTTGTTTCCATGAAAACTGTGATCATCTTTTTCTTTCTTTTAAGAGTTAGCTTTTAATAGATTTGTTATAGTGATGATATATGTAACTGATCTGTTATATTGCCTTTATGCGTCTCCGTCAGTGTTGGATAGCTTAAAAGAGAGTTTCGATGAGGCATTACGAAGAGATGATGTGAAGGCAATTGTTGTTACTGGTAAGTTAAAGTTGATAGGAAAAGTTGTGCACAGATATTCTATTTGCTACCAATTTTGCAACATTGCAGTTGCTTAATAAGATACTAATGTCATTTGTCCTTTCTGCAGGTGCAAATGGAAAATTTTCTGGTGGTTTTGATATTACAGCTTTTGGTGGGATTCAAGGGGGAAATGGTATCTATTACTAGTCCAGTTTTTTAAAAAAGATATATTCTCTTTCTTGGTTGCTCCACCTTGACATTTTTAGTTGTATTTTCCAGTGAAGCAGCCAAAGCCTGGCTATGTATCAGTAGAGGTTCTAACTGACACTCTAGAAGGTAATGACTTGATTTTATTTATGTTTGAGCTGGGAAGCATTTCAAAGTTGTATGGATTTATGTTGATTCTAGATGCTTTGCACTTCAGCTGCAAAAAAACCATCAGTTGCAGCCATTGATGGCCTTGCCTTAGGTGGGGGTCTAGAGATTGCAATGGTAGGTATAATTAGAATTCTTCACAAATATCTCTTGTTGTTTCTCAGAAAAAGAGGTCTTATATTATCTGCCTTTCAGACATGTCATGCACGGATATCAACCTCTACTGCACAGTTAGGCCTGCCTGAGCTTCAGCTTGGATTAATTCCTGGGTTTGGAGGTATGACTATTTCCTTTGAGTAGAATGTTAATGCTGGTTCTTTTATATGTAAAAAGCCAATGATTATTGATTTGAACTAAAGATTGTGTATATTTATGAGTGTTGTGTGACTTGTGTCTAAGGTGCTATTCACTAATGAATATCCAAGAGTTTGCAACTTTTTCTCCTAAGATGGATTTTATGAACTAACTCCTGTTATAAATTCGTATATGTTAGTATTTGATTAAGTATGATATGTTGGCTTCCCTCGAAAAAGAAAAAAAAAGTATGATATGTTCGCATTTTTTATGTTCTGCTTAGTGCTTTGGCAACTGTTTTTTCTTATCCTACTACTGCAATTCTCATGCTCCTAAATTGGCTCAGGAACACAGCGACTTCCTCGTCTTGTTGGTCTCTCGAAGTCTCTTGAAATGATGTTGGTATGTGGTTAGATAACCTTTTTTTTAAGTCTAATTTTGTAATGGGTTAAAATGGCGATTGTATTGAGCTCTCTGTTATTTAACATAGCATTATCTTCTTTTGTCATCTTTCCCTAATCAGACATCGAAGCCTGTTAAAGGTGAAGAAGCCCTAGAATTGGGTCTTGTGGATGCTGTTGTTTCATCTCATGAGTTGGTAAACACTGCACGGCGGTGGGCTCTTGATATTTTGGAACGGAGGAAACCATGGGTTGCTAGCCTTTATAAAACCGATAAGTTAGAGCCCCTTGGGGAAGCAAGGGAAATACTTAATTTTGCTAGAGCACAGGCCCAGAAGCGAGCACCAAATCTCAAACACCCTTTGGTTTGTATTGATGTTATTGAAGAGGGTATAGTTGCTGGTCCCAGGGCTGGATTGTGGAAGGTCTATACTTGTCCCTAATATCATTTGAATACTTTTCCCCTTAACTTTATATTTACAGCTAAACTGAACTTTAAGTGGTACATCTAATATTGGCAGGAGGTTGAAGCTTTCCAAGGACTTCTCGTATCTGACACCTGCAAAAGCTTGATTCATGTCTTCTTTTCTCAGCGTGGAACATCAAAGGTTCGAAGGATATTTATTGTTCTTTCTGCTTAATTCTTTACAAACACTTATCTTTTAGCAATGGACAGGTTCCTGGAATTACTGATAGAGGCCTTGTGCCAAGACAAGTGAAGAAAGTTGCAATACTTGGTGGAGGCTTAATGGGATCTGGAATAGCAACTGCATTGGTTCTTAGCAATTATACAGTAATACTGAAAGAAGTAAATGAGAAGTTCTTGGAGGCTGGGATTGGTAGAGTCAAAGGTGAGACAAAAGATGGATTATTCAATTTTCCTTTCTTATATTTGATGTAGTTTATAATTTTAGAAGTTGCTTGTTTGTAAGATTCTACTTTTCTTTTCATCAGCCAATCTGCAAAGCCGGGTTAAGAAGGGGAAAATGACTCAAGAAAAGTTTGAAAAAACTCTCTCTTCGCTTAGGGGTGTTCTAGACTACGAAAGCTTTAGAGATGTTGACATGGTCATTGAGGTAATTAACAATATGTGTTTTTCATTTTGCCTTTAGTACAATTTGTTATCCGGAGATGTGATACTCATCATTTGTTTTAAACCTTGTAACAGGCAGTAATAGAGAATGTTTCTTTGAAGCAACAAATTTTTGCTGATCTTGAGAAATATTGCCCACCACATTGCATCCTTGCAAGTAACACTTCCACAATTGATTTGAACTTAATTGGTGAGAAGACCAAATCCCAGGACCGGATTGTGGGGGCTCATTTCTTTAGGTATTATCCCAAGTACAAGTGTTACAAATTTTCTGTTTCCTTCTGCTGTTTCCTCACTCAGATGATTGATATCTCTACCTTTCTAACTGGTGCAGTCCAGCTCACGTAATGCCCCTTTTGGAAATTGTTCGAACCAATCAGACTTCTCCCCAAATAATTGTTGACTTGCTTGATGTTGGGAAGAAAATAAAGAAGACTCCAATTGTTGTAGGAAATTGCACAGGTTTTGCTGTCAACAGGATGTTCTTCCCATATACGCAAGCAGGCCTTTTCCTTGTTGACCGGGGAACTGATGTTTATCGGATTGACCGAGCAATTACCAAGTTTGGAATGCCAATGGGGCCATTCAGGTACCTAATTCATTTAAAATTTATGAATTGGTATTTTTGTTTTTGCTGTTGATGTTTAAACTTTGACATGTCAGTGAAGTGGACTCGTTAATCTTTGTATTTATGCAGATTGGCAGACCTGGTTGGTTTTGGTGTTGCGATTGCAACTGGCATGCAGTTTGTTGAGAACTTTCCAGAGCGAACCTATAAATCAATGCTTATTCCCATCATGCAAGAGGATAAGAGGGCAGGTCTGATTTTAAATTTTGAGCCTTATTAGCTAACAAACAAATTACATCTTCAAGCCTATCCTGTTCATCAAGTTCCACTTTGTTTCAGGTGAAACCACTCGCAAAGGGTTCTACTTGTATGATAATAAACGCAAAGCTAGTCCTGATCCCGAGCTGAAGAAGTACATTGAGAAGTCCAGGAGCATCTCGGGTGTAGCTGTTGACCCTAAGGTCTGTCTCCTCTGTGTTTGAACCATTGCATGTTGCGTCACTCTAACATACGCAGCTTGGTGCTGTTGTCTGTTAAGTACGAGTCACTTAATAGTTAATACTGTTTGTCAAGAAGAGAAATATAATGCTCTCCTCTCCCTCCATTTTCTTTTCTCTCCCTGTTTCTCTATCTCATATCTGCGGGACTACACTTGTATGCAGTTCGTGAAATTATCTGAGAAGGACATTGTGGAGATGATATTCTTTCCGGTGGTGAATGAGGCCTGCCGAGTTTTTGCTGAAGGAATTGCAGTGAAAGCTGCAGACCTCGACATTGCTGCTGTCATGGGCATGGGATTCCCTCCTTACAGGTTTGTTACCTTTTGGACATTTACATCAATCATTCTAGGCCTTTATTGGTTTTCTTGATCTGATAGATTGCTTTAATTTTCCTTTTTCAGGGGAGGAATCATGTTCTGGGCCGATTCTCTTGGATCAAAGTATATTTACTCAAAACTGCAGGAGTGGTCAAATATGTATGGAGAATTTTTCAAGCCTTGTGCCTTCTTGGCTGAAAGAGCTGCCAAGGGTGCCACATTGGTAAGAAATCCTGAAACTAAAGATATTTTTGCTACATTATTTGAATGGTGACTCCATGAGTCATAATGTGGATCATGAGAATTTTTAAGGACCCCACCAATTATTGCTCGCTCCGGTGTCCTTTTATCGTGTTCCTTGTTCCTAAACCCCACCAGAGAATAGGCTTATCTATAAGTAAAGTATACGAAATTATGATGCTGTTATGTAGCCTGCTTGCACATTGTGATTTCTTCACTTCTGATTATTGAATTGTTCCATTGCAGAGTGCACCGGTGGAGCAGGCAAAATCTCGATTATAGACCTACTTTTATTGCTGCACTCCCCACTGCTCAAGATCTCCTTCTAGGTTTTCTCTTTCACTTTCCCTTGACCAAGGTTCGATCAATAGCTCAAGACGAGCTCAATAATGTTGCAAAATGAAAAGTTTGAGGCGGCGAGATAAGTTAAGAATGAAACATGGATAACAATAAAACATTCCAGATGATTTCCAACAGCAATCTTGAAAGGCTAATGTGTATTTTAAGTTATACTCAATGGCTATAATCATTTTTAAATTTAACCCTACTTTGCTTCTTTTTTCTTTTTTTTTTTGGCCAGACCCTACTTTGCTTCAAATAATGATATTATGTTCGGGTTTGTATTTCAGTTTTCACTACCAAAGAGGCAAAGATATAACAGCCGAAATAACATAGCTGCAAGAAACCTTAGAAAGAGCTATCTAGCTAGTAGTATATAGCAAAGATTTTGGCTCTTAAAATGTGGATACAAATCTGTAAGGTTATGTTTGGTTCGTGGTATCTTAGGTATCATATGTGAATGTCATTCACACTACTTTTCTAGGAATGTTATTTTAGTGGGAAAGTATAATTTTTTATTTTTGTGGGAATAGGATTATCATGTTTGGTTAACATGAGAAAGTTATTAAATTTTGAGAATATAAGAGAAAAACAAGGGAAAAAGAGTAACACTTTCCTGGGAAAGTGAACTTTCCTGGGAAAGTGAACTTTCCCACCCTTTTAGATGAGAATGACATTCCCACCTAAAATTAGATTCCTCCAACCAAATATGGGAAAGTTATTTTCCTTATCTAATTTACCACACTTTCCCACTACTTTCCACGAACCAAACGCAACCTAAATGTTTGATATTTAGCTAGCCAAAGGGCCAAAATGCATAGAGTAATTGCTCCAACAAAGTTCAAATTCATTTTAGATTCCAATATGGTTTTTGTTAAAGAGAAATTTTCATCCCACAACAAAACAAAAAGAGATAGTTCCAAAAGATTGTAAACTTTTTTTTTTGGGGGGGATAATTTTGATATTCAAAGTTGTAGGGCCTATGTTGATTAGCATCACTAATCCTTATTAATCATCAACCATTCTTTTGGGGGCCTTTTTTATTGGAACCAGACATGTAAGAGAGAGGAGAAGGGTAGCTTTATTACAAGTGGGTTGAAACATGTGATTCACATTTAAGCAATAAATAATAGTAGCACTAATGAAAGAACGATTTCACACTTTTAGGGCCCTCACCGTTCCACGTTTTTACGAAGGTAGCTTTCTTAATGTTTTATATGATGGGATATATATGTTGGTTTATGAAATTTTTTTATTAAACTATATAGCTAAGTTTGGTTGTTAAGATATTATTATTAAATTGCAACTTGGAAAAAGAAAAACCCTACTTTTTTTTTCCACAACCAAAAAAAAGGTAAAACACTAATTTCAAAATTTTAATATGCGAATTAAGAAGATAAAATTTGAGAGAGATTTCTTCTATTTAGGGTTTGATGCGATACTCTGAGTTAATGAGATCAATATTTATATTACCACTCCACATATCGGGATTTATACCATGACAAAATTGATTTTATATTAATCAGATCAATGTAATTATCAAATATCGAGGGATTTATACTAACAAACCCTTACAAATTAAGAGTTGATGTGAACAAATCCATCGTGCATGTTGCTGTCGCCCGATAAAAGCCAAAAGCTTTTCAATTAAGAAAATTAGAAAAAAAAAAAACCTTTATGTATTTCGTAAAGGCATATAGTGTGAAGACAACAAGTCCTTAAATTTGATAGTAATTTTTTTATACACGTGATGAAAAAATAACATTTGTATAGAGAGAGTCCATCAACTACCAATTTTTGTCTTCAAGTATAGTTAAATGAATAGTAGTACTTTTTTTTTGGCCAGAATATAGTACTAATTCACTTTACTGCAAACAAACAATTTCGGAAATAAAATCTAAGAAAAAATGAGGACTCAAGCTATATATGAGCAATTGTTTGATAACTTTATAGCAACCACAACTTTTTTAAATAGGAAAATAAATATCATCATATTGTGTAGGGACAAGCTACATATATAGCCAATATTTTAAGCAAATTTTAAACCAACAAAATATATTCTACCCCTCCAAAGTCCAAAGAGTCTCATTTAAACCGTACTACAAAATAATTGCATATTGAGTTGGCATTTTGGCATGCTTTTTTCAACTTATATATCTACCAAGAACAATAAATTTTTATGGCACTTAAAATCAAAACATGTTGAAAGACCAAAGTTTCTCTCTCTATTCTTTCCTTCTCAGGCTATAGCTTTCTCCATATCTTCCCCTTTATTCCCACACATTCAATTATCTCCATCATCTTCTTCTTCTTCTTCTTCTTCTTCTTCTTTATTTTCCAATCATTTTGACTAAAAATACATGGAGTTAGACTTGAGTTTCTTCGTGGGTGTTATAGGTAAAAATTAAGTTCAAAACCTCATTTTCCTTCTTTTAGTTCTTCAAAATATATATGTATAGATTTGATATGGAAGTCTCTCTTGATTTTTTCTTCATGCAGGAAATGTTATCTCAGTCCTGGTTTTTCTTTCCCCAGTGTAAGCCTTTTTTCAACCATCTTTGGAGCTTGAAAGATTTGATTACTCGACGATCAATTAATGGTTGAGTAATTATTTTGCTGTTTTCATATATATTATATGTAGGGATACATTTTGGAGAATCATAAAGCATGGATCGACAGAGGATTTTGAGAGCCTTCCATATATTTGCACATTGTTAAATTCATCCTTGTGGACTTACTATGGAATTACGAAGCCCGGAGGACTTCTTGTTGCCACTGTTAATGGCTTCGGAATCGTGGTCGAAGCCATCTATGTTGTTTTGTTCCTCATATATGCGCAACAAAAGATGAGGGTAACTTTTCAACTTTCCTTTTGTTATATATTAGATCCTGACTAATTCGGAGTCGAGCTGTTTCAGAAGAAACTCGTGTTTGAAACTTTTAGAAAACTATTGCCTTACTTAATAAGAATTTTGCAGGTGAAGACTGGGATTCTGGTAGGGATATTAGATGTGGGATTCTTGGGAGCAGCCGTCGTAGTAACTCAGTTAGCATTGCAAGGAGAAAGTCGTATTGATGCAATAGGTTTCATCTGTGCTGGCCTTAACATCATTATGTATGGTTCCCCTTTGGCCGCCATGGTAAGATTATTTCTACCAATATGCTATAGCTTGCCTCTAATGTTTTGCTTTCAATCCACTCATAGATTTTATTGTCTCAAATAGATTTAATTAATCATGTTTAATGTCAATCAAGATTTACTTACCCATCAATAATTGGGCCAAATTTAGCTTTAGAGATGATGTGTACTTTATAACGGATGAAAATCGTCTGCCTCAACTTGGTGCCCCATTCCCTGCCCCGCGCACCAGAAGCTGCCACGTGTCCTATAACTCAACTCATCCTTTCCACTCCACCTCTCTCTCTCACGTTAATGTTACTATTACTAACAGACTTCTCACGTTAGTTGAAACTAACGTGAAATTGAGGCTGACAAAGGCTAACCTTTTTATTTTAATTATATTAATAAGTTAAATTAAATAATAAAATAATAGGGTTTCGTTATAGATTGGGACTAAACCGCTAGCTATTACCGGAAGACAAGAAAACAAAATCAAATTAAGCTGATATTCAATTGAGTTAACAGGTAAAATTAAATCTCTTCTTCTTCTTTATAGTGATTCCCTTTATAACTAGTAGACGAAGTCAATTATTATTGGTGGGGTTGGTCTTAATTATTAGTATACTAACTTTTTCTCGAAGGGGTAGCTTGGATGAATAGATATATATACTCAATTCATAATCCAATTTGCTTAACATTCTTTTTTTCTCTTTTTCAATTTGCTTAAACTTAGGAATATATTAATCATACTTCCTTTTTACTTTTTTTTTATTACTTTTCTTAAGGGTTTTTTAAAGCATTGAGACAAAATTGCATACCCAAGTGAAGTGGGGATTGGTGAGGCACATTCTATATATATATATATATATAGAGCCTGTTTGGTCCAACTTAAAGCCGAGTTTATCTACTGAAAAAAGTTTAAGCTGGGTTAAATGGATTTTTCAGAAGTGCTTTCCAGAAGTACTTTTCGGTTGTTTTTGAACTAAAAGTCAGAAGCTCTAAATTGAAGCTTTTTTCAGAAACCCTTTTTCAAAAGAGCTTTAAACTAGGCTAAACGGGCACATATATATATATATATATATATATATATATATGAAGCTTTCTTAATTTCTAGCTTTTGAAAGAAATTAAGAAAATGAAATGAATTAAAGATAATGAATGTGTGAGCCATGCCATGGCCATGGGGGGACCCTTAATTAATTTCCTTGTTCTAAATTGGCCTCACATATGCATGTGTTAATGTTTGTTTTCTTCAGAAAACAGTGGTGAGGACAAAAAGTGTGGAGTACATGCCATTCTTCCTCACCTTTTCCCTTTTCTTGAATGGAGCAATTTGGGCTTTCTATGCTTTGCTCGTCCAAGATTTGTTCCTTGGGGTAAGGATATATAGTTTATAATTAAACTATTCGTAATTATTTGATACATCGGAGGTGTAAATTTTGGACTCCACAAGTAGGTTGTGGAATTGATACATGTCCATTTTTTTTAATTAATTAAGTTTTAAATATTTCAATCTAGTCCCTAAAGGACACATGTCACCCTTCAGAATCTGCTTGTGTAGTCTGCTAAACTGCACCGCCGGTGTATTGTATAATTTGCCTTAAAATATATACATAATTATAATTACCTTGATATTATCAGGTTTACTAATTAGTTAATTAATGTGTGTATTTTTGGTGTATGTATGTATATATATAGATACCAAATGGAATAGGTTTCCTGCTTGGAATAGCACAACTTTTGCTCTATGCAATTTACAGAAAACCAAAGGCAACAAACGACAACGTTTGCATTTCAGAAGGATTATTGGAACAAGGCGGTAATTGGCAAAAGCATAAGGAGCCTCTTCTTTCTCCGCCTTAGCTTTGCTTGCTTCAAAACCATACATACTCCATTCCCCTTGTCGGAGACCATTTTATTGTGTCAAACTTTCTTGTATTTATGTATACGGGCTATACTTGATTTTCTTTTTTTTAATTTTTGTTTTTTAATCTTAAATTTGATATTTGATATATAATTTTGGATTGGATTGTATCATAATTTGTTTTCTTTTTACCTCATATATAAAATTCTTCGTTCAATTCAAGTTACAATAACCAACGATCGATTTTTTTTTTGTATTTGAGGTTGTTAGTGATCAAATTTTACTAACTGGAACTAAAAGTTCAATATTCTACTATCAAATCAAAAGTCCGATGGTACAACCAATAATTGATTGGTTAAGCTAATAAACTGAGCTAGGCCTTTCAAAATGAAAATAAAAGTACCAAAAAAAGGCCTTTCAAAACTTATTTATTGGGGCCATCAGGCATTTGGCCTGATGGTAGAGTATTGGACTCCTAGTTCCAGCCTACTTAGACCATGAGGTCTTGGGTTCAACTCTCACGGGATGTGAATTTGTTTGTTTATTTGGTAGGTAGGTAGTTTATTTATGGTATAGTTTCTAGTTTGGGTTGAATTCTCATTTAGATGTTTGGGCATAGAGATTTATTTGAATTGTAATGAGATTTCATTAGGTTTCTTTGTTGGGGAAAGGGTTTGTTGGTTCATAGATTAGCATTTCGATAAGCTAATCATGTAGCGGTCTACGGGTCTGTGTGTTTGTAATCCCAATCATTTTCATTTCTTATCTAAAAAAAAAACTTATTTATTGGAAGGAAACACCGCATTAAGTTAACTATGGCTCGAGGATTTTTTTACTTTTGATACTCTCAATTCGAAATGAATTAATTTGTCTATAAGACTTGGAATACTCTTAAACACTACTCCATTACTCCATTATTATCACTATGGATGTAAGTTTGGGCCAAAATTTACCTCCTATCAGAAAGCCTATTAGCTATTGGACCCAAGGCCTACGGAAAGAAGGCTTGAAAAGTTAAGTCACTTACTCACTATGCTTTCTAGGCCCATAAAACTTGGTGCAGACTGAAGAGGGCAGACCAATAGATCCACACGTGGCCCAAGTCTAACCATTTTTGGGTTCCTTTGGCCCAACTCTTTCTTTCTTCAATTACAAAATGATCGTGATTATCTTATGTCTTAATATAAACTACATAAAATAATTCATTTATGCAATGTAGTCCTTTTATTCTATTTTGAAATAAACAGATCACCCATCTTCCTCTATCAAATCTTTTCAATTTCCTGCATTTAGATTTAATTCCATCTAATTGACTTTAAAAAAGTGATGCTTTCTCATGATGCTTTGCTGTTATATGTTCATGCAGATAAACAAATTTAATTAAAGCAATTTCTATTATTAAATAGGAGTAGCATTAATGAAGATGGTCGTGCAATTGTGCCCCAAAAGTATGAAATGTGCCCTAAAAGTATGAATGGTCCCCCACCTTCTCTCCCTCCCTAAAAATTTGCTTGTCTTTATCTGCAAAATTTTGAGCACCGGTCACCGTCTTAAACCCTAAGCAAAACTGGCACAAAAGCACAAAGATAATATATATATTTTTTTTATCAAATAGATCCATTCAATTCTTTTTATAATCAAAGATTCAACACTTTTGGGTGTTGGACCTTTCACACATAACTCCATAATATAACTCAATCTCTCCCTATCTAATTGTATATATTATTTATCTTTGTTTTTCCTTTTCCTTCTAATATTTTATATGATGATTTGTTGTCTCAATTTCATGCTTCATTGCATGATGGATTGATGATGGAGTCTTTGTAGACTTGTAGTAGGTAGTATGTAGTATTATTTTAATTCACAAAATTATTTGGACATGGATTTGTCCACATTATTGATCATTTTCTTGGTCGACATGCATATTGTTATATTGTAGCTAGAGGAATATTTTTATACATAAGGAGGGTTCAGTTAAAAATAATGGGAGACTCAAATTCGAGATATCTCTTGGATGAATCTTAATCTCTAACTATTTCAGAGTAACAACGGTAGAGAAGGGAATTCAATAGTTAGAGAAACTAATCCAAGCTTCTTTCACCTTGCAATATTCTTGCACTTTGTTGATTATACTTTGAGTATTTGCATAATTTATGACTTTCGAAGATATCAAAAACTTCAATGTACTCCTAACTTTTAATTCTTCTCCTAAGTCCATGAATATATTTGGTCGATTTGGCTGATCTTGAATCAATTAGTTATTTTTCTCTTAATAATTGGTAATAATTTTAAGTTTGAGTATTGCAAATGAAATAAATGAATGTTGCAAGAATTGCGTGATTTAAATTCAGATTAATTGGAATCCAATTCAGTTGCTGGATACGGGAGATTTATACAATGGAAAATTATAGTACAAATTAAATCTCATGCTATCATTTGGATTTAGGACTTCTTATGTACCAAATCCTCTGGAAATGAGGGACTGAAGTATAAGTAAAGAGGAATAAGTAACAACATCCAAATTGGTGTAAAAGTAAATCCAAATTGACCCTTGATGCAGACACTAGACACCATTTATTTGTACTTGTACTACTACATTTATGTATGTGACTATATAATATTATATAGTAATAATAATCAGGTAAGATAGAGTACAAAATGAGCATGAATGCGGCCCTGCAAAGGAAAGGGTAAAAGAGAGGGTGTTTAACATATGATCAAAGTAGGAAAGGGATATGATCCAAAGGAGAAAATGACAAATAGATGATTTGAATGGAGGGTTAAGATGGTTGAAATGTGGACATAGCCGTCTGATGATCAGAAAGAGACGATCAAGTAAAATCCAAGGATGGAGACGATTCATCATCAATCATCATGCATGGCTATTGCTATATGGGCTATATGGGGAGCCTTTGTCTTGCAGAGTTTTAATCATATGGGTAACGGAAATATTTCTATCCATTAATAATAAATGCCAAAAATCCAACTAATTAAATTATTATATGTATATATTATTATACACTTAACTTTGCTATATGTTTCAGCTCCTTCACGGGCTCCCCTCACATGAGACAAAAACAGTGTGTATCTCCATGTGCTTCTTCATCATTTTCATCCCACATTGGACAAGTTTATTAATTTTATTAAGCTTAATTAACCCAACTATATGATCAATCTTCATATATTAATTAAGGTTTCTACTACTATATATGAATTCCCCTTATAATTTGGTATATATAGTTTTTGCATTTTGTTTTTCTACTCAAAATTACATGGTATAGTTGTTTTTTTTGTCATTTATGTGATCATAAATAGATAATAAAATGTCCATTCCTTTTGGGATTGATCATTTATAGACTTTTTATATATAATATAGAATTTATAGATATATAATTGCTTATCAATAGAAATCTATAGGTGTTCGAATCCGGATATCATCCACCAAGACTTTAAACTCCTACTAGTACTATTCTATCAACACCAATTGGCAATAATACATACATGACATAAATAGTCTATCTCCATGATCTTTCCAAATCCTATTTACTTTCATTCATAACTTTATGTTATTTTTTGTTGCATTTAATGTGTGACAACAAAATGGGGACTATATATGGGTAGCAATCGTAGCATCCAACATCTCCCATCATTTATTATAGACGTTATACTTAGGTTAGGTGCATTATGCAATGTGTTAAATAGTACTACAACATTTTTAACCATTAGGTAATGCAATTAATTTTTTTTATGGCAAATTATACAATACACCGGTGGTGGAGTTTATCAGACTACACAAGCGGGTCCTGAAGGGTGACATGTGTCCTTTAGGGACTAGATTGAAATATTTAAAACTTAATTAATTAAAAAAATGGACATGTGTCAACTCTATAACCCGTTTGTAGAATCCAAAATTTACATCGCGGGTGTATCAAATAATTACCTTTTTAATATATAAAAAAATGGGGAAAAAAGAGAAAAAAATATGGACATTAATTAATTAATTAAGGGCCCTAGTTGAACTATTGGGGGTGTCATTTTGTATCATCATCTTAGTGAAGAATAGGCGCATTGAAAAGATTATGCTGTCTAATATATTAAATGTTGAGCAAATAAAACATCAAAAACATTGGAACCCACCAATGTTTTCAAGATCATATAATGCATGAATCCAGCAATGGACCATACATATCTTTGATTGTGTGCTGATTTTCTTTTCTTTTTTTTTTCTCACCAAAATTCAATTCTGAAGCTTTCATTAATGGCGTGTTAAACTGAATAAGAAAGCTCGAAAACTCTAATCAGATAAGCTGGTTAGTTGGAAGTAATATTGAGTCATATACATTTGGCATAAAAAGTTGTTTGAAAATTTGATAATAATAATAAATGCTATATCTGCTATGCATAGTGTGATGTAAATGAAGGCAGTCCCACCAAGAAAATTCTATTCAACTAATGAAATGGAGTTATTGAAGAAGAAGATGATGAAGACGTTTGGTCAATACAGCTGAGCTTCTCAGGGTGTCACTGTGGGCCTTGCTTGCTAGTTTTTTTTTTTTTTTTCTCATCAAACACTTGAAATTAAATTGGATAAACTCAAGCCATGAAATCTGAATCTAATGGCCTAATCAAGAAATGGGTTCGAATTGGTGAGTTCAATTTGTTGCAACTTTTGGGAGAAATGGAGGAACTATTTAGTTTTCAGTTTTACCATGGAAATGGTGACAATTTGAGACCTGTAAAAGAAGAAAGTGACTGTTTTTCTTTTTTACAGTCTATATGAAACTTTACACACGTAGGCTCGAGAGGCAAGTAATCTAATGGCAGAAAGATGGAATCTAATCTAAGCTTCCTTTTTTTTTCGTTTCGACTTGTTCTAAAATTCTACCAAGAGGGTAAGCAAAAAAGCAAAAAGCAAAGCAATGAACTTTAAAGAAACTCCAGGGTAAGACTTGAGAGAGATTCTTTGAGGCCAAAAAAGTTTAGGGTTTAGCTTGTCTTTGTTATAACACACTTTTATTTAATGTATTGGTAAGTCAGTCTTGCACGTGCTCCTGGGGACTCTCTCCCTTTCACTACTTCAATGCCATTCTAGTATATTTTTTTTCTTCCTTCTCACTCAATTACACTCTTCTTCTGACTCTCTCTGCTTCCCTTGTTTTGTTTCCATCTTCTTCTTTCTTCTTCTCTCTCTGAAACAGGGGAAAACAAAAGTTTGTGACTTGTGAGAAAAAAAAAGGCCATATCTTTGAGATGAAAACAGAGCAATAAGCAAAAAAAAAATAAAAATAAAAATCAGAAGATATTGCTTTTGGGAGGTAAAAACATGATGGAAGGAATCAAAGGAGGAGGAAGAATTGGTGTTGGTGAAGTTATAGATGATATGGGAGATGGGATGCAGTGTAGTGATCATCCTTATAGGAACAACCCAGGTGGGATCTGTGCATTTTGTCTTCAGGAAAAGCTAGGGAAGTTGGTTTCTTCTTCTTTTCCTTTGCCTATTCGTGGGTCTTCTTCTTCTTCTCCTTCTTCCCCTTCTTTTAGATCTGATGCTGGTGCCGCCGCCATTGCTGCTAGTTGCGGTGGAAGCAATGGTGGCGTTGTTGGGACTTCTTCTTCCTCTGCTTCTTCTCTTTCTCTTTCGTTGTCTGTTCGTCCAACAGGAACAAAAAGTAGGAATGATAATGGCGGCAATAATAATCATCATAATAATAATAGTCATTATCATCATGAATATTATACAAGGCGGGCCAGGATTCCTTTCCTTTTGGCAAAGAAGAAGAAGAAGATCATGGTGGCATCATCAGATCATCCTCATCATCATCATCATCATGGTGCTTCGGCGGCGGCGGCTGATATTGTTTTTAAGAGAAGCAAATCCACTACAACTCCCCGGAGAGCCCGTTTCATGGATGATGGTGACGACTTTAGCCCCAGGAAGAGAAGTGGTTTCTGGTCTTTTCTTTATCTTTCTTCCAAATCCCATCATGGCCCCAAAAAGTTAGACAAGGTTGCTTCTATAGCAACACCGTCGGCGGCAGCAACGGCGGCGGCAGTCACTAGTTCTTCTTCTTCTGCTGTGAGGCCAAAGGAGAAATGCTTGGGATCGTCATTGTCAAGGAAAGGAGGCATTGTGATAGTTGAAGAAGATGATGATGATAATAGTCCTAATAACAGTCAAGCAACTCCTTCCGCCGCATCATCATCATTTGAGCGCAAGGTTTCAAGATCCAGATCTGTGGGTTGCGGAAGCCGGAGTTTTTCCGGCGATTTCTTTGAGAGAATCTCAACTGGGTTTGGGGATTGCACTCTCAGAAGAGTTGAGTCACAAAGGGAAGGCAAACCCAAAGTTGCTGCTTCATCATCCGCCATGAAAGAAAGGGTTAAATGCGGTGGCATTTTTGGTGGGTTCATCATGACGTCATCATCATCATCTTCTTCCTCATCTTCTTACTGGGTTTCTTCCTCAGCCGCCGACGATGTCAATGGGAAATCATCAGGCGGCGCCGGCGCCGGAGCTCTTGTTCATGGTAGAAGCAAGAGTTGGGGTTGGGCTTTTGCTAGCCCCATGAGAGCTTTCAGCAAGCCTTCTTCTAAAGATGGTAAGAGAGATACTACCATTATTAGAGAATCAAACAGCAAAAACACAACTCCAAATCTATCAGCAATTCCTTCCTTGTTAGCTGTTAGAGGCTAAAATGAAGAACAACTTTGGTCTTTGTGGGGGGAAAGGGATTTTAAGTTACATACACATTACATTTGGTTAAATTACCTGTTTATTTCTGTGTTTATTATGATGATGATCTTTCTTGGACTCTTATTCCATTAGTAATGTTACACTCTTTTTTCTCTTCTTAATTTTTTTTTTTACTTTTGTTTCTATATATCTGCAAATAATTCTGTTTTAGATCACTTCTGTTGGGTGAACTGATGAAAATACTACTATTATTCAGCATCTCAAGTTTAGGGTTTGGCAAAGTGAAAACTGGTCTCAAAAGGAGGAGGAAGAACATTAGTAATTTGTTGACTTGACCAGTCTTCTGATTATCTGTATATTCACTTTGTTGGATCTGCATCAGTTTTTTCTATTCTTTAATCTTTGTAGTGTTTATTTGTAAGTTGTAACCTTGATGTTTATGGCAAAGAAATGTGGTTTTCAATATTCTGTAACAAAGTTTTTTTTTTTAATCTTTTCTTACTTCCTGGGCACATGCCTACACATGTTTGTTGGTTTTAGACACACTGGAAGATCTAATACAAATACAAACATATTAATTGCTTATAGCTATTGCTAATCAGAACAGTAGCAGTAGGCCTCTAGACTGTTTGAACATTTAAAAAAAAAAAAACAGAAAAAGATTTGTAATTTGTTGTCTTCTCTTGCAAATATTGGCCCCAAAATTGCATCATTAATGTCCTTTTAACCAAACCAGACATTTAATATTTGGCCAGCTGCTTCACCCAAATATGTTCTTCAATCTTCTGTACTGTAACAGTCTTGAAAGTAGGGTAACTAATTAGGGTTAATACTTGATATTAGTTAGCAAGATTGGGGTTGGGCAGTTGTATTGATATTCAAGAGATCTGGTGCAACATAATCTGCAAAATAAATGAAGATAATTTAGGTTACAAACAAAGGATAAACATAAACATTTCTTTAATGTACTCCATTTTTCAGGGTCCCATTTCTGCCAAAACTGCAAAAAAACACAAATTAATTGACTTCAGATTCAAGGAAACTTGGTAGGACATAGTTGAGCAAAATATCAGCAACTACCAGTCTACTAGCTATGGTAATTTGCAATTTAGCAGCAGACTTTGAAGTTTTTGAAGTGGATTTATAATCCAAATTACCCAATTCTTTTTGCAACAACTACTTCATAAAGATCTAACTGAAATTTTGGGGGCTATATGAATCCAAGTTATGTTTTTGATCTTTGGGTGGAATGGGAGAAAAGAAAAATATCTGGAAAGTCATGATAAGACACAAGACCTTGATGATAAAAAAAAAAAAGTACAGGATTGCAAGGAGACATGAGAAAAGCTGCTGCCCGGGGACACTGTTATTGGAGCAGAACATTAATTTGTGGACCATGGAGACATGAACATATGCACTTTTAATTTTTTAACCCACTATGACTTAGGAACTTCCTTATGCTTGGTAGTATCCATCCATGCTTGGATAAAGATACTTCGGCTAGCTTTTGATGGCATTGGGAATGTGCAAAGCAAACCCAAAAAGCCTAGCTATCAATCCCTTTAAAATTCATTGTTATGTCATGTCTTAAAATCAACTTGTTGAATGAATCTAGACAATCTTTGCATGATGGAAAATGTTTTGAGTTCACCAACCTTAGAGTGAAAAGGAACTCGATCCTTTAAATAAAATATTTAGAGTGTATGAGAATTCAGAGTCTAATAATTATTAATTATCGGAAAACTTGTATCATTAACTTTCGTGTGAAAAGTAGCTCGATTTTTAAAATAAGATATCAAATTTGAATTTTGTGAATTGAGAAAATATATGGTATGAGAATTCAGGGTTTGAGAAAAGGAACTCGATCCTTTCAATAAGATATTGAATTTAAATTTTATGAATTGAGAAAATAAATGCATAAGAATTTAGGGTCTGATAATTATTAATTATCGAGAAACTTGTACCACTAACCTTCGTGTGAAAATGAACTCGACTTTTAAAATAAGATATCGAATTCGAATTTTGTGAATTGAGAAAATAAACGATACAAGAATTCAGGGTTTCGGAAACTTGTATCAAAAGAAAAATACTTAAGTTTTGTAAGAGAGAGTAACACGTGTGTATGGTTCGCGAAAACATACATTACGACATGGGATCTACAAGTTGTTAGATTGAATGACATGTTAATGGCAAGATACGTTTGTAATCATACGTTAGAAAACACTATAGATCAATAAGTGGGGGGTTTGGAGTCTTCTCTCTCAAACAGAGAATCTGGTTTAGCTGTGGTCTGTTTCATTGAGATTTAGATTTAAATCAAGTTGCATCCTTTGTGGGGGTACACATGAACAAATTAGTCTTGCCATTATTGTGAAAAACAACTCATCAAACTTTTCCAAATCAAATAGCTGTTTCACTTTCATCTTATCTTATAAATAATCAAACCTTAAATGTAGGATTTGAGACATGGCAATCTCGGGTCCTTAATTCATGTTTAACAGTTTCTACAACCGTACAATTTGAATTAGCTCTGGAACATACGTTTTTGTGTCTGTCTGTATTCCCATCTTTGATGGGATTCATTGGATTTTACACAAGAAAAAAGAAAAAAATGAGTGGCTAACTGAATTAATCATTGTTTAGATTGGTCCCTCATCCATCTTAGTTCATGTCCATGGGAAGTCTATCATGAAACCAAAAGTCAGCAGCTACATTGCAAAGAGATAAGAAAAAAAAATTGAAAATTGAATAATTATTTGACATTGATAATACATGAATATGGAGATAACAATTAGCTCCTCCATTCAAGAAGCTAGTAGGCCATTTACTTCTTTAGGGAGGTAGATTTTATGAGATTGTCTGGTTTCAAAATTCACCATCTAGTTAAAATATCTAGTTAAAATGATTAGATGTTGAAATTCAACACGAAAAGATCTCAGTTTCAAAGCTTCTTTACTCATTTTAGGTTTACCTATTTGATTTCATCCTATATAAACTCACATTTGTTAGCTAAGACCTTCATTCATTTATTTTGGTAATTACCAAGTAACCACATTGAGTCTCAACTGATCTAGAATCGATACGTGTCAGACTCTAAATGGGAGAAACTCTTTCAGCACTTACTTTCTCCATTTAAAAAATGGGTTTATATATGATACACCGTCGGTGGAATTTAGCAGACTACACAAGTGGATCTTAAAGGGTGACATGTGTCCCTAGGGACTAGATTGAAACATTTAAAATTTAATTAATTCAGAAAATGGACATGTGTCAACTCCACAACCCGCTTGTGGAGTCCAAAAATTTACACCGCCAATGTATCAAATAATTACCCTTAAAAAATTATAACCCAAGATCTTATTTAAAGAGGTAGTGATCTTTTCCTATTCAACCCAACAATCTAGAACCTTCATTTATAGTTAATTTCTTTATTTTCCAATTTTACATATGCAAAATGCAAATATTGCTTTACAATTGTCACTATTTTGATTTTAGAAAAAGAATGAAGTTGGAAGTTAAATCAAGAAAAAGCTTAGTGGTGAAGTGGCAAATGGAGAAATGAATGAGGATAAGATCTAAAACTAATGGAAGGAATGAAATGATAGAAACTTAAAATTATATGATATATATACCTAAAAAAGAAAAAGGAAGAGTTTGGATGGTTTGGAGTTAATTTGGAAAATTAGAAGGTTTCAACAAAAGAAATCCTAGTAAAGCAAATTAAAGTTGGGGGAAATTAGGAACATGTTAGGAACAAGGTGAAGGAGACACGAGGGGGGACTTAGATAGTGTAGACAAATTACATAACGACATGACAAAAAGCTGCTTCGTATGGGTACGTTTAAGTCCAACACGATTAACCTGTGGAACCCATTGTTGGACTTGTTTGTTCTCACTTTAAGTCTTTAACCCCAACAACAAGGTTTTTAGATTCTTCCTTTGCTTTGCTTTTGGGCACTCAAAACTCGAGAAAAACCCATAAGATTCTTCCTAAACAAACTTGGTTTCGTCTTGTCTATTTGGGTTTTAATTTTAGTGGACAAATTGAGTATGGACCCGACCCATGATGTAGAGAATTCATATACTTATTTAACTGTTCTGGCCCATTTTCAACAACATTAAAAAGAGTCTTTTGGGCCCAATTGGCAATTTTCAAATCTAATTTCCAAAGGTTGTTTCTCACTCCATCCTTCACTTTCACACAGATTCCATAGCTTTTTTCTAATTTAGACTAGACCTATAGCTTTTTGATTGATAAAAAGAAGCTACTAATTTAGACTAGACTTAATTTGGGTGGAACCTTTTAATTTAATTTGGTTATTTGATTGATTGAGATAAAGCATCCCAAAATCGGATTGTTTGAATTGAGTTTACGTTTAGTAGAACGGTGCGTTAACGGTGTGATTGACACTATTTAGATACTGTATGTATGAAATTATACTATACAGTTACTGTATATATGTTACTGTATATATGAAATTATACTGTACAGATACTGTACATATGAATGAGACTGTACATATGAATGAGATTATACTGTACAGACAGATGAGATTATTAGAGCAGCGATTGAAATGGAGATTATCACTTAAGATTCTGTTTGATTGGTGCATAGGTACACCGACCCGACCGTTGGTGCACTAAACACGATCTGAATTGATTTTCGGAGGTTTTAAAGTTATAATAATATCCCAAATTAAAATGTTTTAATTAAATGAACAATTAGCCTAAAAAGAAAGGAAAAAGTTGAAGTATGGGCTAATTTTATGGTACTCTTTTCCATTAGATTAAACTTAACCACACTATTCAAATCCACTCTTTGTCAAACACTCAAAAACAAAACTATGATTAGAGATTGGAAACTAGTAAGGAAAAGAGTGATACTTATCCTACTACTACAACAGTCTCATAACAAAGAAAAGCACCCCAAATCTTTGAAGCTCAAGAACAGAAAATGATCTGCTATGCTGCATCTTTCATTTCTAGTGTGGTCTGATGACCTTGTGATTCAACAACATCTCTCGGAGCTCCGCCGCATCAATCTCCGCCGCGCAATTCTCAGGCCTGTAATAGCCAGTAACCGGATCAGGTGCCCAAGCCGAACAAACCCCCGACTCTTCTTTCAACACAGTCGCCCTTTGATCCATTTTCCCAACCAAACCAGGCCTCGACCCTCCCTTGCCAAAGCTGGCCGCCATAGCTCCTTGTGGTGCAGCCGAGAACCCTCTCCTGCTTACATAACATAATCCACGTATTAGAAATCATTACCAACAGGAAAAAAAAAATACTTATATAAAAGAATATAAACATATTGATTACCGGGAGATTGTGAGGGAAAGAGCATCAGAAACAGAAGCAGCAAGGAACTTGAGGGAAGAGACCGAGCGAGCCATTATTTTTATATATATTTGCTTGCTTTATGTATATATATATATATATATTATATTTAGTATTATAGCTACTGCAGAAGGTGTTCTTCTGAAGAAGAAAACTCCTGCAGTAGCTTAAAGCTAAGGGTAAAGCTAAGCGGCTCTGTTTTTCTGTTCTCTGTATTTCGGGGAAGAAGAAGACTAGGGTTTTAGAGGTATATTTATAGGTAGGAGATTGATTGGGTTGGGCCTTCAGCCTTGTCTTTTTTTTTTTTAATTAATTTTAATTTTAGTTTATGTATAAACAATAAACAAACAGAGAATGATAGAGTCTTCTTCTTAGGAAGTGACACGCAGGTTTTGGAAACGTCAAAAGACTCAAAGTGCTGTCTTTTGTTTGGACCAACCAAACTAAATTATGTCAAATGATAAGGATCTACCCATGAAGATTTTCTAGTTGAAAAGATACAAAGTTTTATGGCCTTGCTGGAACTTATCTCGTTAGCGTTTAAAGAAAAAAAATATCATGATTTTACTTTTTTTTTTTGTTTAAAAAAGGGTTAAAGAATTTTGATGTTGATCCACTTATCATATAATTTTAGTAATTGTTTGTGTAATTGAGACTTGAAATGTTAGAAGCAATAAATTTTTTAAAAAAGAAAAAGAAACAAATATATATTCACCATGTTGCCTCGAGCTCGCTTTGCTTTGAAGCCAACCTTATTATGAACAACATATATTATATATAGTACCAAAAATCAAAGGTTAGTGATCTATAAAATGGCGTGATTGTTGGGAGATTCATAGCCGTGAACGTTTGCTTTGGAATTTTTTATTAAGATTAAGATTATTAATTATTTGAATCGAAGCTAGATTTTAGATAGACATGGAGGTGGAGTGTTTTGATTGAAACCTTCCACCGGCAAAGAGACAAGAGAATAATTTTTTAAAAATCAAATCAAAGTTTAGGACGACGATAGAAGCAATTAAGCATTTCTCTAAAACTGCAACCCAATCACGTGGACTAGCAATAATAATGCAATTTTTTTAACATATGGACGGTCCATGAAGGTCACAAGTGTTCTTCTCTTACTAGAAAGTAGAAATATTTTCTATGTATTGGGCGCTTCTACTTGCAATTTATCAATTGTTTCGTTTTCATAATGTAATTATAACTTCGTGGGTTGGATTAAGTGGTAAGCGGCTTATTTCAATTTAAACAGGTCTAAGATTCGAGACCTTGCGTATGCAACTGCCCATGTTGGGAGACTCACCCACCATAACCAGATGCGCGACGTTAGTCGAATCCGGATTAATCACCGGATGGGATACCAAAAAATATAACTTCGTGGGCCATAAGTTACACCAATTATAAAATAGCTTAAATTTTCATTAAGCTATTACTAATTTTTTTTATCTATAAGCTTTAATCACATGGATATATGACATAGTTCGAACCCATGCCTTAAATATTTCTTTATATTGCAATATAACCATAAACAAAAAAAAAAATGAACAAAAAAAAATATAACCATAATTTCTTCTAATGTTAGAAGAAAATAATGTATGCTCTTTATTGATCTAGAGTTAGTCTCTCGAGTCATGATTGATTTGCGTAAGGGAATCCAAGGCAATGATGCATTTCAAAACACCCCAAGGGATTAACTAATGGGAAGTACTAATTATAAAGAACATAAACTTTAATAGAAACATCAACTTTATTCCTTGGAAGCAACCTAATTAAGGGGTTACCTAGTAACATCACAAATTTATAAGCACAAAATAAAATAAAAGCCAACAATTTCAATCTAAAGAAAGAAAGATAGAGTGTGGAGTTTTGGTTGGTCATTATAGCCATTACAAATGGCCGCCTTATTGATGGATAGAAAATACTAACACACAGAAATTAACATTATAAATCGAGATGGATTTCCTTGTTAATTATTTGATGGTAATAATAAGTGAAATCCTCCAGGGATGAGGTCGGCGATGCTGAGGAGGCCGGAAGCGGTGTTTCCTAAGAACTGTATGGGCGAGACCAGTTTCCCTACCGATGGCAGCGTTGCGTTGCAAGTGGAGAGAGGGGTTTTGACTACTAAATTACAGTTGTTGAGCAGCGATTGCAACAGAGTTAGCACCGGATCCAACAGGATTGAAAACACACCGGCTCCATTTGTTGTTGTGCTCCCAACCACATTCCCATCAGCACACTGCACCTGCACCAGCGCATCTGAAACGCACCATTCCAACTCATTATCCATGCAAGTTTTGCTTTTGCATATAAGAATAATAAAATATATATGTACGAAAATCATGGTTAAATGTTCAAATAAGAGCACGAAAATGTTCAATTTAAGATATTTATGTTCAAAAAAGCTTAAACCAGAGTCTTAACATTGTAAATTTGACTCAATTAAGGGCCATGTCAAATGAGCTACTTAAGCCTATGCAATTGACGGACGCCTAATTGAGTCGATTTTGTAATATTGAACTCTGATTTGAGCTTTTTGAACTATAAACTCTAAATTGAGCATTCTTTGGACCCTTAAATGAACAATTAGCCGAATCATTAAAGTTAGGCATTAGAGAATTAAACTTACTAGCGAAAACCGGGGTTGCAGTGCCATTAATGCCTATGTTGCCATTGAGAGTGCAAAATACAGTTCCTTGGATTCGAAGCAAGCCAATGAGGCCACTCACAAGCCCACCTAAACCACCAAGCCCTCCTAGTTGTGCTTCAGCCTTTGGCACTGCTGCCAATGCCATTACAGTAACCAAGAGGCAAACGAACACAAGGGTTTTCAAGGCCATGGCTATAGCTTTTGGGTTAACTTGTTACTTGCCCTGATGATATAAAGCTGATCACTTGCTGCAAACCAGTGTTCTAAATGAACCTATTTATAGGAAAACAGAGGCCAAGTTAGAACAAATTTTATCACAAGTTGCACCTTCTAATATTGTCTCTCTCAACTAGTGGTTTAAATGAATTGATGATGATCTGCATGGGAGTAAAGCCAAGAAAGCTAAGACAAACAGTTCCCATTATTGTTCTTAATGTTTAGATTTCTTTCAGGATCTCAGTTTGTCTCAACTCCACCATGCACGCCACCGTGTGGTCTTCACCTACAGAGTCGAATTATAGGCTTTTTTTCCCTTTCAATTCATGCGGCTGGTCACGAGCAATGGGGGTGGGGGACTCTCTAATAAGCTACACATAATTTCGAAGTTTTTTGGCCTTTTTAAGGAACTGTATCCCAATTGATTGGAAAAATTTTGTTTAGATTGGTCCATATATATAGCTTAAAGCAAGGTTAATTAAGTAGCCTTTTTCTTTCTCCATTTTTTTGACTGCTTTTGTATTCTTACCACAAGATCGGCTTCCTTCCGGGTGCGGGCAGTGGAAGAATATATATATTAAGATGGCGACAAGCTTTCGACTAGCTAGAAGCTGCTGCTTAATTTGGTAATAATTAATCTTAGTTTCAACCCTTAAAAACATGCCAAAACCGTAGCCTTCAGTGCTGGTCCATTGACCCACTGACCCATTCTTTAAAACAGAGATTTTCATCGCTTGGAAAGTTGGACTCAAGATTATGTCATTGCTATATTGTGATCACAGAATGGAAATCCCTGTAAACGTCCCTGTTGATCAAAGAGTCAATGGTAGGCGAGTGGCAAATTGGAGATGCCAGTTGAGAGATGAAATCATGAAATGGAAAGGAAAAGTGGGAAAAAAAAATCCGGAAAATTTTCATTTGATTTCCATGAATTGGCTGCAATATATACCCTGTATTCTCATTAGCAAAGGTTAAAACTTGCCAAGTAGTAGTCTTGAAAGGAATATTTGGTGGGTGGAAACAAAACCTCACCTAAAATTTGTACTACTAATATTTATATTTATTGTATCTTTGGCTTGTGATTTATAGAAAACTCTTTTTGTTTATCCAATTACAAAAGGATTTTTATAACACACAGTCACACTTAAATTAGGATTTTTTTGGTTTCTTTTGAGAATGAGAATCTAATGGACATAATCAGATGGCATTGACAAATTGATTACATCACCACCATAATATAATTAAGTTAGATGGAATTTTTATATTATTATTATTTAGATTAATCATCAATCAAAAGGATATTAAAATTTTATTGAACTTGAGGTCTTGGCTTAATGGCCAAACCTTAAAAAATTTACCTAGAAGGTAGTAGTTTGAACCCTTGCCCTCCCATCCCCCTCTCCCATACCAATTAGTTGTATTTTTTTTAAACTGACAGTTAGTTATATGTATTTCCATTGAAAAAAGAATATTAAAATGCAGCATCTTATTCACTTTTAGCCAAAATATGGACAGAATGGCTATACGTGGGACAAGTATGAATATGTAGAAATTTATGACATTTATTATTCATACTTACAATATTCTATGGTAATGATTAATGAATGACGATTAAATCTATACTACATATAAAAGTACGAGTTTTATAAAACTTTTGAATCACTCATTATACCATTATTTTTCAAAAAGGTCAATAGAGCCAAGAGTCGTTATAATATCTATATTCATCTAACCAATTCTCAACCACATTAGATTTGAAGATTTGTTTTTACGAGAATCTGAATCTTGTTTCTATTTAATCATAAATTAATTTAGGAAAAAAGAGGGAACACGATATTAGAAACGTTAAAAGACATTCAATATTTTTGGCGTTGAATTATATATTTTTATTAGTATTTTGGTCAAAAATTGAGGAAAAATATTCCAGGTCAATTTTTGGAAAATTTTAGTCAAAATCGTGTACTAACCATCACAGTTTTTGGCTAAAAACGCGTTCCGGAACCATGGCTTAGGTTTTCTTCTTTTTTCGCGCCGAGACTCCATGAATATCAATATTCATCAAATCAAATCTCAGCCACATTGGATTTAAGGATATCTTTTTACGAGCTTCTGATTCTTATTTCGATTTAATCAGAAATTAATTAGGAAAAAAGCATTGGAAAAACGATATTAGAAACGTTAAAACCCTTCAAACTTTTTGGCATTGAATTATATATTTTCTTAAGAGTATTTCGGTCAAAAATTGTGGAAAAATATTTCGGGTCAATTTTTACAAAATTTTAGCCGAAATCGTGTACTAACCATCACGGTTTTTGGCTAAAAACACGTGTTTCAGGGCACCGGCTCAGTTTTGAATGATCTTTGAAGCCAATAGTCATTATAATATCTATATTCATAGAACCAATTCTCAGCCACATTAGATTTGAGGATTTGTTATTACGAGCATCGATATCTTGTTTCGATTTAATCATAAATTAATTTACTAAAAAATAGGGAATATGATATTAGAAGCGTTAAAAGCCCTTCAGTATTTTGGTCAAAAATTATGGAAAAATATTCCTGGTCAATTTTTTGCAAAACTATAGCCGAAATCGTGTACCCATCACGGTTTTTGGCAAAAAACGCGTTCCGGGGCACCGGCCTAGTTTTGCATGATTTTTGGCGCCGAGAGTCGTTAAAATAACTATATTCATCTAACCAAATCTCAGCCATATTGGATTTGAGGATTTGTTTTTACGAGCATATAAATCTTGTTTCGATTTAATCAGATTTTAATTTAGGAAAAAAATTAGAAAAACGATATTAGAAACGTTAAAAGCCCTTCAAACTTTTTGGCGTTGAATTATATAATTTTTTATCGAGGCCAAAAATTTTGGAAAAATAATTCGGGTCTATTTTTGCAAAATTTTAGCCGATATCGTGTACGTTATCACGGTTTTTGGACTTAAAAACGCGTGTTTCAGGTTCACCGGCTCAGTTTTGCATGATTTTTGGAGCCAAGAGTTGTTATAATATCTATATTCATCTAACATATTCTCAGCCACATTAGATTTGAAGATTTGTGTTTACGAGAATCTGAATCTTGTTTCGATTGAATCATAAATTAATTTAGGAAAAAAAAGGGAACACGATATTAGAAGCATTAAAAAACCTTCAATGTTTTTGGCGTTGAATTATATATTTTTATTAGTATTTTGGTCAAAAATTGAGGAAAATATTCCAGGTCAATTTTTGGAAAATTTTAGTCGAAATCGTGTACTAAACATCATAGTTTTTGGCTAGAAACGCGTTCCAGGGCCACGACTTAGTTTTTCTTCTTTTTTTGCGCCGATATTTCTTGAAATATCAATATTCATTAAATCAAATCTCAGCCACATTACATTTAAGGATATGTTTTTACGAATTTCTGATTCTTGTTTCGATTTAATTAGAAATTAATTAGGTAAAAAGCATTGGAAAAACGATATTAGAAACGTTAAAACCCTTCAAAATTTTTGGCATTTAATTATATATTTTCTTAAGAGTATTTCGGTCAAAAATTATGGAAAAATATTTCGGGTCAATTTTTGAAAAATTTTAGCCGAAATCGTGAACTAACCATCACGGTTTTTGTCTAAAAACGCGTGTTTCGGGGCACCGGCTCAGTTTTGAATGATTTTTGCAGCCAATAGTCATTATAATATCTATATTCATCAAACCAATTCTCAGCCACATTAGATTTGAGGTTTTGTTATTACGAGCATCTGAATCTTGTTTCGATTTAATTATAAATTAATTTATTAAAAAATTAGGGAACACAATATTAAAAGCGTTAATAGCCCTTCAATATTTTTGGCGTTGAATTTTATATTTTTATTAGTATTTTAGTCAAAAAATTGGTGGAAAAAATATTCCTGGTCAATTTTTTGCAAAACTATAGCCGAAATCGTGTACTGTTAACATAACGGTTTTTGGCAAAAAAACGCGTTCCGGGGCACCGGCCCAGTTTTGCATGATTTTTCGGCACCGATAGTACGTTAAAATAACTATATTCATCTAACCAAATCTCAGTCATATTTGATTTGAGGAAGTGTTTTTACGAGCATCTAAATCTTGTTTCGATTTAATCAGATTTTAATTTAGGAAAAAAATTGGAAAAACGATATTAGAAACGTTAAAATCCCTTTTAACTTTTTGTGGTTGAATTATTAATTTTTTTATGAGTATCGTGGCCAAAAATTGAGGAAAAATAATTCGGGTCAATTTTTGCAAAATTTTAGTCGAAATCGTGTACTAACCATCACGGTTTTTGGTAAAAAAAGCGTTCCGGGGCTTCGGCCCAGTTTTGCATGATTTTTGGCGCCGAGGGTCGTTAAAATAACTATATTCATCTAACCAAATCTCAGCCATATTGAATTGGAGGAATTGTTTTTACGAGCATCTAAATCTTGTTTCGATTTAATCAGATTTTAATTTAGGAAAAAATTGGAAAAACGATATTAGAAACGTTAAAAGCCCTTCAAACTTTTTGACGTTGAATTATATATTTTTTTATGAGTATCGTGGCCAAAAATTGATGAAAAATAATTCGTGTCAATTTTTGCAAAATTTTAGCCGAAATCGTGTACGTTACGGTTTTTGGTTAAAACGCGTGTTTCGGGTCACCGACTCAGTTTTGCATGATTTTTGGAGTCAAGAGTCGTTATAATATCTACATTCATCTAACCAATTCTCAGCCACATTAGATTTGAGAATTTTTTTTACGAGCATCTAAATCTTGTTTCGATTTAATCAGATTTTAATTTAGGAAAAAATTGGAAAAACGATATTAGAAACGTTAAAAGCCCTTCAAACTTTTTGGCGTTGAATTATATATTTTTTTATGAGTATCGTGGCCAAAAATTGAGGAAAACTAATTCGGGTCAATTTTTTAAAAAATTTAGCCGAAATCGTGTACTAACCATCACGGTTTTGGGCTAAAAACGCGTTTCGGGGCATAGGCTCAGTTTTGCATGATTTTTGGTGCCGAGGGTCGTTAAAATATCTATATTCATCTTCCCAATTCTCAGCCACATATGATTTGAGGATTTGTTTTTACGAGCATCTAAATCTTGTTTCGATTAAATCATAGATTAATTTAATAAAAAAATAGGGAACACGATATTAGAAGCGTTAAAAGCCCTTCAATATTTTCGGTGTTTAATTATATATTTTTATTAGTATTTTGCTCAAAAATTTTTGAAATATATTCCTGGTCAATTTTTCCAAACTATAGCCGAAATCGTGTACGTCACGGTTTTTAGCAAAAAACGCGTTCCGGGCTCCGGCCCAGTTTTGCATGATTTTCGGCGCCGAGAGTCGTTAAAATAACTATATTCATCTAACCAAATCTTAGCCATATTGGATTGGAGGATTTGTTTTTACGAGCATCTAAATCTTGTTTCGATTTAATCAAATTTTAATTTAGGAAAAAATTGGAAAAACGATATTAGAAACGTTAAAAGTCCTTCAAACTTTTTGGCGTTGAATTATATATTTTTTTATAAGTATCATGGCCAAAAATTGAGGAAAAATAAATCGTGTCAATTTTTGCAAAATTTTAGCCGAAATCGTGTACTAACCATCACGATTTTTGGCTAAAAACGCGTGTTTCGGGTAACAGACTCAGTTTTGCATGATTTTTCGAGCCAAGAGTCGTTATAATATCTATATTCATCTAACCAAATCTTAGCCATATTGGATTTGAGAATTTGTTTTTACGAGCATCTATATCTTGTTTCAATTTAATCAGATTTTCATTTAGGAATAAATTGGAAAAACGATATTAGAAACGTTAAAAGCCCTTAAAATTTTTGGCGTTGAATGATATATTTTTTTATGAGTATCGTGGCTAAAAATTGAGGAAAAATAATTCGGGTCAATTTTTGCAAAATTTTAGCCGAAATCGTGTACTAACCATCACGGTTTTTTGGCTAAAAACGCGTTTCGGGGCGTAGGCTCAGTTTTGCATGATTTTTGGTGCCGAGAGTCGTTAAAATATCTATATTCACATACCCAATTCTCAGCCACATAAGATTTGAGGTATTTGTTTTACGAGCATCTGAATCTTATTTCGATTTAATCAGAAATTAATTAGGAAAAATAGGAACACGATATTAGTAGCGTTAAAATACCTTCAAACTTTTTGGCGTTGAATTATATATTTTTAGGAGTATTTTGGTCAAAATTTGAGGAAAAATATTTGCGGTCAATTTTTGCTAAATTATATCGAAATCGTGTACTAACCATCACAGTTTTTGACAAAAAAATGCGTTACAGGGCACCGGCCCAGTTTTGCATGATTTTCGGCGCCAAGAGTCGTTAAAATAACTATATTCGTCAAACCAAATCTCAGCCATATTGGATTTGAAGATTTGTTTTTACGAACATCTAAATCTTGTTTCAATTTAATCTGATTTTAATTTAGGAAAAAATTGTAAAAACGATATTAGAAACGTTAAAAGCCCTTGAAACTTTTTGGCGTTGAATTATATATTTTTTTATGAGTATCGTGGCCAAAAATTGAGGAAAAATAATTCGGGTCAATTTTCACAAAATTTTAGCCGAAATCGTTTATAAACCATCACGGTTTTTTGGCAAAAAAAGCGTTTCGGGGCATAGACTCAGTTTTGCATGATTTTTGGTGCCGAGAGTCGTTAAAATATCTATATTCACCTACCCAATTCTCAGCCACATAAAATTTAAGGATTTGTTTTTACGAGAATCTGAATTTTATTTCGATTTAATCAGAAAAACGATATTAGTAACGTTAAAATCCAAACTTTTTGGCGTTGAATTATATATTTTTTATACGCGTTCTGGGGCATCGGCCCAGTTTGCATGATTTTTGGCACCGAAAGTCGTTAAAATAACTATATTCATCTAACCAATTCTCAGCCATATTGGATTTGAGGATTTGTTTTTACGAGAATCTAAATCTTGTTTCGATTTAATCAGATTTCAATTTAGGAAAAAAATTGGAAAAACGATATTAGAAACGTTAAAAGCCCTTCAAACTTTTTGGCATTGAATTATATATTTTTTATGAGTATCATGGCCAAAAATTGAGGAAAAATAATTCGGGTAAATTTTTGCAAAATTTTAGCCGAAATCGTGTACCATCACGGTTTTTAGCTAATAACACGATTTTTGGCTAATAACACGTGTTTTGGGTCATCGGCTCAGTTTTGCATGATTTTTGGAGCTAAGAATCGTTATAATATCTATATTCATCTAACCAATTGATAAGTGCAATAATTCACATTGTTTAGAGCTCATTTAGACTATATATTGAGTATTTATATTGCACTTTCTATTGCTTTTATTGAGATATTCTCACATTTTGTGTTTTTGAGCTTGTAGTTTAGTTTGGAGTGATTTTACGGAGAAAATCATAACTTTCAATCCAGAGATCCGTTTGAGGCAATTCAAGTACCCGTGGAAAGAGGATTCAAGGCTCTACAACTTTCATTTAGGACTCGGAAGCTAATTTGGACTTGAAGAGAGTGAAAACGATGAAGGAAATTGAAGACTTGGCGAAATCCTGATGGAGTCCAACTGGGAGCCCGATTACCCCTCAACTGGGGGCCCGGTTGAAACCTCCGAATTTCGATAATTCACTGTCCTAACCGGGAGCCCACTTGACCCCCAACCGGGCCCCCGGTTGTGCCTGACGGAAATTATTGTTATTTTTCCCTATTTTCCAATTTTACCCCTGATTAGTCCAAATTAATTTAGGACTTTTTGTATCCCTATAAATACAGACTTTTAGGATTATTTTCAGAACTTTTTGCTCATCACAATTATTTTTCCTTGTTGGAGAGAAGATTTCCTTGGAGATTGAGACTAAGATTTCTTTTCTCTCTTTCTCTTATGTTTCTGTTATTCAATAAAATTATTCTTGTGTTTTTATTCATGATGATGAGTAACTAATTTCTTAATTAGGGTTTAGGGTGTAGCCAATTGGGAATTATTGCTTGATTTATGAATTGAATTGTTTTTCTTTCAAGTTAGATTTATTTTCCTTGTTCTTCATGAAATTTATATGCCTGATCAACATATAGATTGTTTTAGAGATTGTGTGATGAACTGACAGGAGAAGCATAATCTGTGCACTAGGGAAATAGACAAATTAGGCTAGATCAGACATGAATCTTAGGCTAATTTGATAGGTGAATAATTACTTGTTCTTAATGAATCTAGTTAATTAGGTTGACATCGACGGATAGTGAATCTAATTAGTTAGGTATTCCTGTGTAGACTTGACGGAGCACATAGGTAATTAGGTGTAATTATATTCTAATTTAGCATCAAATTAATTCATAGGTTAGGTAGTAATTTCCCAATTAGGTGAAACCTGAAGCCCTAAGCTTTCCAATTATTGTTTTCACATCTTATTTAATTATCTGCTTTTATAACTCAATTGCTCTTAGTTTATAATTGTCTTGATCACTCTTAATTTTCCTTCTCTTGATAAAATTAATTACAATAGAAATTCTTTGTTCCTTGTAGATTCGACTCCTGGAATACTCTAGGATTTTATTACTTCAACTGACTCTGTGCACTTGCAGATTTAGTTCATCACCAATTCTCAACCACATTAGATTTGAGGATTTGTTTTTACGAGAATCTGAATCTTGTTTCGATTTAATCATAAATTAGTTTAGGAAAAAAAAGGGAACACGATATTAGAAGCGTTAAAAGACCTTCAATATTTTTGGCGTTGAATTATATATTTTTATTAGTATTTTGGTCAAAATTTGAGGAAAAATAATCCTGCTCAATTTTTGCAAAACTATAGCCGAAATCGTGTACTAACCATCACGGTTTTTGGCAAAAAACGCGTTCCGAGGCACCGACTCAGTTTTGCATGATTTTCGACACCGAGAGTCGTTAAAATAACTATATTCATTTAACCAAATCTCAGCCATATTGGATTTGAGGATTTGTTTTTACGAGCATCTAAATCTTGTTT
>AWUE01015331.1:0-12621 GCA_001974825.2 Corchorus olitorius
ATTCTTTGTTCCTTGTAGATTCGACTCCTGGAATACTCTAGGATTTATTACTTCAACTGACTCTGTGCACTTGCAGATTTAGTTCATCACCAATTCTCAACCACATTAGATTTGAGGATTTGTTTTTACGAGAATCTGAATCTTGTTTCGATTTAATCATAAATTAGTTTAGGAAAAAAGGGAACACGATATTAGAAGCGTTAAAAGACCTTCAATATTTTTGGCGTTGAATTATATATTTTTATTAGTATTTTGGTCAAAATTTGAGGAAAAATAATCCTGCTCAATTTTTGCAAAACTATAGCCGAAATCGTGTACTAACCATCACGGTTTTTGGCAAAAAACGCGTTCCGAGGCACCGACTCAGTTTTGCATGATTTTCGACACCGAGAGTCGTTAAAATAACTATATTCATTTAACCAAATCTCAGCCATATTGGATTTGAGGATTTGTTTTTACGAGCATCTAAATCTTGTTTCGATTTAATTAGATTTTAATTTAGGAAAAAATTGGAAAAACGATATTAGAAACGTTAAAAGCCCTTCAAACTTTTTGTGGTTATTATATATATATTTATGAGTATCGTGGCCAAAAATTGAGGAAAATAATTCGGGTCTATTAGAAGCGTTAAAAGATCTTCAATATTTTTGGTGTTGAATTATATATTTTTATTAGTATTTTGGTCAAAAAATTGAGGAAAAATATTCCAGGTCAATTTTTTGGAAACTTTTAGTCGAAATCGTGTACTAACCATCATAGTTTTTGGCTAGAAACGCGTTCCGGGGCCATGGCTTAGTTTTTCTTCTTTTTTTGCGCTGAGACTCCTTGAAATATCAATATTATCAAATCAAATCTCAGCCACAATGGATTTAAGAAGATCTTTTTACGAGCTTCTGATTCTTGTTTCGATTTAATCAGAAATTAATTAGGTAAAAAGCATTGGAAAAACGATATTAGAAACGTTAAAACCCTTCAAACTTTTTGTCATTGAATTATATGTTTTCTTAAGAGTATTTCGGTTAAAAATTATGGAAAAATATTTCGGGTCAATTTTGCAAAATTTTAGCCGAAATCGTGTACTAACCATCACGGTTTTTGGCTAAAAACGCGTGTTTCGGGCCACCGGTTCAGTTTTGAATGATTTTTGGAGCCAATAGTCGTTATAATATCTATATTCATCAAACCAATTCTCAGCCACATTAGATTTGAGGATTTGTTATTACGAGAATCTGAATCTTGTTTCGATTTAATCATAAATTAATTTATTAAAAAAATAGGCAACACGATATTAGAAGCGTTAAAAGCCCTTCAATATTTTTGGCGTTGAATTATATATTTTTTTATGAGTATTTTGGTCAAAATTTGAGGAAAAATAATCCTGGTCAATTTTTGCAAAATTATAGCCGAAATCGTGTACTAACCATTCCGGTTTCTTGCAAAAAATCGTGTTCCGAGGCACCGGCCCAGTTTTGCATGATTTTTGGAACCAAGAGTCGTTATAATATCTATATTCATCTAAGAAAATCTCAGCCGTATTGGATTGGAGGATTTGTTTTTAGAGCATCTAAATCTTGTTTCGATTTAATCAGATTTTAATTAGGAAAAAAGCATTGGAAAAACGATATTATAAACGTTAAAAGCCCTTCAAACTTTTTGGCGTTGAATTATATATTTTTTATGAGTATCATGGCTAAAAATTGAGGAAAAATAATTCGGGTCAATTTTTGCAAAATGTTACCCGAAATCGTGTACGTTAACCATCACGGTTTTTGGTTAAAAACGCGTGTTTCGGGTCACCGGCTCAGTTTTTCATGATTTTTGGAGCGAAGAGTCGTTATAATATCTATATTCATCTAACCAATTCTCAGCCACATTAGATTTGAGGATTTGTTTTTACGAGAATCTGAATCTTGTTTCGATTTAATCATAAATTAATTTAGGAAAAAAGAGGGAACACCATATTAGAAGCGTTAAAAGACTTTCAATATTTTTGGTGTTGAATTATATATTTTTATTAGTATTTTGGTCAAAAAATTGAGGAAAAATATTCCAGGTTAATTTTTGGAAAATTTTAGTCGAAATCGTGTACTAACCATCATAGTTTTTGGATAGAAACGCGTTCCGGGGCCATGGCTTAGTTTTTCTTCTTCTTTCGCGCCGAGACTCCTTGAAATATCAATATTATCAAATCAAATCTCAGCCACATTGGATTTAAGGATATCTTTTTACGAGCTTCTGATTCTTGTTTCGATTTAATCAGAAACTAATTAGGTAAAAAGTATTGGAAAAACGATATTAGAAACGTTAAAACCCTTCAAACTTTTTGGCATTGAATTATATGTTTTATTAAGAGAATTTCGGTCAAAAATTAAGGAAAATTATTTCGGGTCAATTTTTGCAAAAATTTAGCCGAAATCGTGTAGTAACCATCACGGTTTTTGGCTAAAAACGCGTGTTTCGAGGCACCGGTTCAATTTTGAATGATTTTTGGAGCCAATAGTCGTTATAATATCTAAATTCATCAAACCAATTCTCAGCCACATTAGATTTGAGGTTTTGTTATTACGAGCATCTGAATCTTGTTTCGATTTAGTAATAAATTAATTTATTAAAAAATAGGGAACACGATATTAGAAGCGTTAAAAGCCCTTCAATATTTTTGGCGTTGAATTATATATTTTTATTAGTATGTTTCTAAAAAATTGTGGAAATATATTCCTGTTCAATTTTTGCAAAACTATAGCCGAAATCGTGTACGTCACTGTTTTTAGCAAAAAACGCGTTTCGGGGCACCGGCCCAGTTTTGCATGATTTTCGGCGCCGAGAGTCGTTAAAATAACTATATTCATCTAACCAAATCTCAGCCATATTGGGTTGGAGGATTTGTTTTTCCGAGCATCTAAATCTTGTTTCGATTCAATCAGATTTTAATTTAAGAAAAATTGTAAAAACGATATTAGAAATGTTAATAGCCCATCAAACCTTTTGGCGTAGAATTATATATTTTTTTATGAGTATCATGGCCAAAAATTGAGGAAAAATAAATCGTGTCAATTTTTGCAAAATTTTAGCCGAAATCGTGTACTAACCATCACGGTTTTTGGCTAAAAACGCGTGTTTCGGGTCACCGACTCAGTTTTGCATGATTTTTGGAGCCAAGAGTCAATATAATATCTATATTCATCTAACCAAATCTCAGCCATATTGGATTTGAGGATTTGTTTTTACGAGCATCTAAATCTTGTTTCGATTTAATCAGATTTTCATTTAGGAAAAAATTGGAAAAACGATATTAGAAACGTTAAAAGCCATTCAAAATTTGTGGCGTTGATTTATATATTTTTTTATGTGTATCGTGTCCAAAAATTGAGGAAAATAATTCGGGTCAATTTTTGAAAAATTTTAGCCGAAATCGTGTACCATCACGGTTTTTTGGCTAAAAACGCGTTTCGGGGCATAGGCTCAGTTTTGCATAATTTTTGGTGCTGAGAGTCGTTAAAATATCTATATTCACCTACCCAATTCTCAGCCACATAAGATTTGAGGATTTGTTTTTACGAGCATCCGAATCTTATTTCGATTTAATCAAAAATTATTTTAGGAAAAAATAGGGAACACAATATTAGTAGCGTTAAAATCCCTTCAAACTTTTTGGCGTTGTATTATTTATTTTTTTATGAGTATTTTGGTCAAAATTTGAGGAAAAATATTCCTGGTCAATTTTTGCTAAATTATGGCCGAAATCTTGTACTAACCATCACGGTTTTTGACAAAAAAAAAACAACGCGTTCCGGGCATTGGCCTAGTTTTGCATGATTTTTTGCGCCGAAAGTCGTTAAAATAACTATATCCATCTAACCAAATCTCAGCCATATTGGATTTGAGAATTTGTTTTAACGAGCATCTAAATCTTGTTTCGATTTAATCAGATTTTATTTAGGAAAAAAGCATTGGAAAAACGATATTATAAACGTTAAAAGCCCTTCAAACTTTTTGGCGTTGAATTATATATTTTTTATGTGTATCATGGCTAAAAATTGAGGAAAAATAATTCGGGTCAATTTTTGCAAAATTTTACCCGAAACCGTGTACGTTACGGTTTTTAGTTAAAAACGCGTGTTTCGGGTCACCGGCTCAGTTTTGCATGATTTTTGGAGCTAAGAGTCGTTATAATATCTATATTCATCTAACCAATTCTCAGCCATATTAGATTTGAGGATTTGTTTTTACGAGATTCTAAATCTTGTTTTGATTTAATCATAAATTAATTTAGGAAAAAAGAGGGAACACGTTATTAGAAGCGTTAAAAGACGTTCAATATTTTTGGCGTTGAATTATATATTTTTATTAGTATTTTGATCAAAAAATTGAGGAAAAATATTCCAGGTCAATTTTTGGAAAATTTTAGTCGAAATCGTGTACTAACCATCATAGTTTTTGGCTAGAAATGCGTTCCGGGATCACGGCTTAGTTTTTCTTCTTTTTTCGCGCCAAGACTCCTTGAAATATCAATATTCATCAAATCAAATGTCATCCACATTGGATTCAAGGATACATTTTTACGAGCTTCTGATTCTTGTTTCGATTTAATCAGAAATTAATTAGGTAAAAAGCATTGGAAAAACGATATTAGAAACGTTAAAACCCTTCAAGCTTTTTGGCATTGAATTATATGTTATCTTAAGAGTATTTCGGTCAAAAATTATGGAAAAATATTTCGGGTCAATTTTTGCAAACTTTTAGCCGAACTCGTGTACTAACCATCACGGTTTTTGGCTAAAAACGCGTGTTTCGGGGCACTGGTTCAGTTTTGAATGATTTTTGGAGCCAATAGTCGTTATAATATCTATATTCATCAAACCAATTCTCAGCCACATTAGATTTGAGGATTTGTTAGTACGAGCATCTGAATATTTTTTCGATTTAATAATAAATTAATTTACTAAAAAATAGGGAACACGATATTAGAAGCGTTAAAAGCCCTTCAATATTTTTACAGTTGAATTATACATTTTTATTAGTATTTTGGTCAAAAATTGTTGAAAAATATGCCTGGTCAATTTTTGCAAAACTATAGCCGAAATCGTGTACTTAACACCATCACGATTTTCGGCAAATAACGCGTTCCGGGGCACCGGCCGAATTTTGCAAGATTTTCGGCGCCGAGAGTCGTTAAAATAATTATATTCATTTAACAAAATCTCAGCCATATTGGATTTGAGGATTTGTTTTTACGAGAATCTAAATCTTGTTTCGATTTAATCAGATTTTAATTTAGGAAAAAATTGGAAAAACGATATTAGAAAAGTTAAAAACCCTTGAAACTCTTTGGTGTTGAATTATATATTTTTTCACGAGTATCGTGGCCAAAAATTTTGGAAAAATAATTCGGGTCTATTTTTGCAAAATTTTAGCCGAAATCGTGTACAATCACGGTTTTTGGCTAAAAACGCGTGTTTCGGGTCACCGGCTCAGTTTTGCATGATTTTTGGAGCCAAGAGTCGTTATAATATCTATATTCATCTAAACAATTGTCAGTCACATTAGATTTGCGGATTTGTTTTTACGAGAATCTGAATCTTATTTCGATTTAATCATAAATTAATTTAGGAAAAAAGAGGGAACACGATATTAGAAGCGTTAAAAGACCTTCAATATTTTTGGCGTTGAATTATATATTTTTATAAGCATTTTGGTCAAAAATTGAGGAAAAATATTCCAGGTCAATTTTTGGAAAATTTTAGTCGAAATCGTGTACTAACCATCACAGTTTTTGGCTAAAACTTGTTTCGAGGCCACGACTTAGCTTTTCTTCTTTTTTTCGCGCCGAGACTCCTTGAAATATCAATATTCATCAAATCAAATCTTAGCCACATCGGATTTAAGGATATGTTTTTACGAGCTTTTGATTCTTTTTTCGATTTAATCAGAAATTAATTAGGAAAAAAGCATTGGAAAAATGACATTAGAAACGTTAAAACCCTTCAAACTTTTTGGCATTGAATTATATATTTTTTAAGAGTATTTCGGTTAAAAATTGTGGAAAAATATTTCGGGTCAATTTTTGCAAAATTTTAGCTGAAATCGTGTCACGGTTTTTGGCTAAAAACGTGTGTTTCGGGGCACCGGCTCAGTTTTGAATGATTTTTAGAGCCAATAGTCGTTATAATATCTATATTCATCAAACCAATTCTCAACTACATTAGATTTGAGGATTTGTTATTACGAGCATCTGAATCTTGTTTAGATTTAATCATAAATTAATTTACTAAAAAACTAGGGAACACGATATTAGAAGCGTTAAAAACCCTTCAATATTTTTGACGTTGAATTATATATTTTTATTAGTATTTTGGTCAAAAATTGTTTGAAAATATTCCTGGTCAATTTTTGCAAAACTATAGACGAAATCATGTACTAACCATCACGGTTTTTGACAAAAAACGCGTTCCGGGGCACCGGCCCAGATTTGCAAGATTTTCGGCGCCGGGAGTCGTTAAAATAACTATATTCATCTAACCAAATCTCAGCCATATTGGATTTGAGGATTTGTTTTTAAGAGCATATAAATCTTATTTCGATTTAATCAGATTTTAATTTAGGAAAAAATTGGGGAAACGATATTAGAAACGTTAAAAGCCCTTTAAACTTTTTGGCGTTGAATTATATATTTTTTATGAGTATCGTGGCCAAAAATTGAGGAAAAATAATTCGGGTTAATTTTTGCAAAATTTTAGCCGAAATCGTGTACTAACCATTACAGTTTTTGGCTAAAAACGCGTTTCGGGGCATAGGCTCAGTTTTGTAGGATTTTCTGTGCCGAAAGTCGTTATAATATCTATATTCATCTACCCAATTCTCAGCCACATAAGATTTGAGAATTTATTTTTACGAGTATCTAAATCTTATTTCAATTTAATCAAAAATTAATTTAGGAAAAAATAGGGAACACGATATTAGAAACGTTAAAATCCTTTCAAACTTTTTGGTGTTGTATTATATATTTTTTTATGAGTATTTTATCAAAATTTGAGGAAAAATATTCCTGATCCATTTTTGAAAAATTATAGCCGAAATTATGTACTAACCATCATGGTTTTTGATGTATTGATTATTTTAAATATTCTACACTTATCTATAATAATTCGCAACACATCATTACTCTACCTTAATTATAATATTTTTCGTATAAAAAACTAAGTTTAGATTATTTTGGATCCTTTACACTGATTTGTAAGACTCTATGACACATACACTAAGTTTTGATTACTTTAGATCCTTCCCACATTTTTGTAAAAAATCAGCGACGTATCAACAAAGAGCCTAAATTTAATATTTTTCATTTATCAAATTAAATTTTGATTATTTTGGATATTCTACACTTAACTGTAACAATCTGCGATGATCACTCTGCCTCAATTATAATTTTTTTCGTATAACACACTACATTCAGATTATTTTGGATATTTCAAACTTATTTGTAAAATTCCGGGACACATCATCACTCCGCCTTAAATTATAATATCTTTCTTCTAGCACCCTAAGTTTTGATTATTTTGTAACATTCACACTCATCTGTAAAAATCCACGACACGTCATTGCTATGACCTAACTGCAATTTTACTACACTAAATTTTGATTATTTTAAATACTCTACACTTATCTGTAATAATCCGCAACACGTCATCTCTCTACCTTAATTATAACATCTTTCGTATAGCTCACTAGGTTTTGATTATTTTGGATGCTTTACACTGTTTGTAAAAATCCTTGACAAGTCATAATTCCTTCTTTGTAATAGTTTTCATTTACCATACTTAGTTTTGATTATTTTAGATACTCTATACTTATTTGTAATAGTCACGACACGGCATAACTCTGCCTTAAGTATAATATTTTTCATATACCACACTAAGTGTTGATTATTTTGGAAGCCCCACACTTATTTGTTAAACTTCACGACATGTCATCACTGCCTTAACTATAATATTTTTCGTATAACAGTCTAATTGTTGATTATTTTAGACACTCTATACTTACTTCTAATTTTGGCAGTCATCACCTAAATATATTTTTTTTACATGCCATCTATCTAAGCTCCTAATTTAGGCGAGACTAGCCTTGGCTAAATTAATCAAGTTAGGACTGAATTAATTCATCGTTGAATCAAAATTGGGTCTAGACCTATAACAATCTATGGCAAGATATTTTGGGACACATTCATTTGCATATGGCTTTCCATCCAATGCAATACATCCACAAAATAGATTTTTTCATAATATCTATCATATTCATTCCAATGTATGCATGGTCTGCCTATAAACAACATAATATTAGAAAAAAAAAATCAAGAAAGAAAAAAAATGGGTATATATTTATATCTATACTGTATATAAAAATACGAATAAGGAGAAACCTTATGTTTTCCGATTGTATCCTTATTTTTTAAACATATTTCTAAATTGACATTATTAAAATATATTTTAATTATACCATTAGTATTAACATAATATATAAAATTGCCAATATGTTTTAATTATGTCATTATTAAAATATATAAAATTGCCATTATTAAAATATAAATCCTAACCATTAAAGGATTTTGATTTTAAATTATATAAAAAATATAATAGTGATAATATTGACATAAAATTTTAATAAATAGCATTTTTTTCTTATGCAATATTAATAAATATATTATCAATATATGTGGTTATCAACTTTTTTGATTAATATATTTTTTCGTATTAATTAATCTAGAGGAATGAAATTTGAACATCCAATATGAATTAATTTGTAAATTTTTTTTTGTTAAAAGACTAACCGACTATGTAAATTATAGACTTTTATATATTTTGTATATAAACCGTTAATTTTTCTAAATTAGGTTTATGAGTTTGGACATAAATTTATCTATAGTTGTACTTTTGGAATTGAAATTGAAATGCTTTATAAAATCATAAGAAACCATACCAAAAATTAATTGATAGTGATTAATTATCCAAAATTAATTGTAATCTGCGCACATGTATATTGTGTAATGCATAATTATTAATTAATAATCTTTTAATAAGGATATATTGAGTGATTAATCTTTAAATCTTTTTTTTGGTGAAATCTTTAAATCATAGTATATATAATGCTTTATGAGTTATCAAGGGCTCGATATTTACGAAAATGCTTAATTTAGGGCCTATTATTCAAAAAAAACTCGAATCACGGTCCAACTTTGTTCAATATGAATGATGTATGTTTTGTACTATTGAATGGACGAGCTCAATCTAAGAATGGGAGAGCTTAATATGAATGATTCATATATCTACTAAATAGATGAGTTCAATGTGATAATGATATATAATTTCATAGAGAAATTATCGAAATTTCATACTATGGTATCAAAAATTTATAGGGAGATTAATAAAATTTCATAGAGAGGTTATCAAAAAAATCATATGGAGGTTATCAAAATTTCATAGAAAGGTTTATTAAAATTTCATAGTTGGGTTATCAGTATTTCATTGGGAGTTTATCTCACAGGGTAATTATCAAAATTTCATAGTATGGTTATCAAAATTTCATAAGGTGATTATCAAAATTTCATAAAAATATTTAATTAAAACACGTTGGGTCACGTGTAACGTACGTGAAAGTTAAAACTAGTATATATATATCTTACTATCTTACTACTATGTAAAAACACGAACTTCAAAATTCCAATTGGGAAATTTCATAAATACCCTTAGTATTATAGTATAATAATTTTTTAAGTAAAAATTCTTTTTGTCATTTAACTTTTTTATTTTTTTAGATAAATTCAACTTTTTTATTAATTATGGAAAGATATTGTAAATCTAATATTTATAATTTTTAAATTATGGAAATATAATAATCCACTATAATTGTAATTAATAATTTACTTCTAATAATTATTATTCAATTATAATATATAATATTATAATTTATAGTCATGAAACTTTTTATTTTAAATACAAAATATAATTATAATAATTTACTCCCCATAATTATCTGAAATACTTTTTATTTATAATTTATATTTATCTAATTTAAATAAATTATAGGCGTTAGGAAAAAAAATAGTTTAATACTTCACATGTTTAAAAAAATTGGTCTTATGCCGAGGTTGTTAAGATTAAAGTTTCCTATGCCAAGGAAAAAAAATTGCGACTTACTTTCGTTTGGCAAGTTTCCCACGGTTTTTGGCTAAAAACGCGTTTCGGGGTCTCGACTCAGTTGTGCATGGTTTTTGTCATGGAGACTATATATATATATTCATCTATCTGAATCTCAGCCACATTGGATTTAAGGATTTGTTTTTACAAGTATCTGAATCTTGTTTCAATTTAATTAGAAATAAATTTGGGAAAAAAATGGAAAAACGATATTAGAATCGTGAAAAACCCTTTCAATTTTTTGCCGTTAAATTATATATTTTTTCTGAGTATTGTGGCAAAAAATTTATAAAAAACTTTTCGGGTCAGTTTTTGCAAAATTTTAGCGGAAATTTGTGTACTAACCATTACGGTTTTTGGCTAAAAACGCGTTAATGAGTCCTGGCTCAATTTTGCATGATTTTTGCCGCAAAGACTCCTTGAAATATCTATATTCATCAAACCAAATCACAGCCACATTGGATATAAGGATTTGTTTTTACTAGCATCTGAATCTTGTTTCAATTTAATTAGAAATTAATGCGAAAAAAATAATAGAAAAACGATATTAGAAGCGTGAAAGGAAGTCAATTTTTTTGGCGTTGAATTATATATTTAATCTGAATATTTTGCAAAAAAATGAAAAAAAAAAACTTTTCTGGTCAGTTTTTAGCTAAAATCGTGTACTAACTATCACTGTTTTTTTGGCTAAAAACGGGTTTCGGGGTCCCGACTCAGTTTTGCATGATTTTTGGCAGAAAGATCCTTGAAATATCTACATTCATCTAGTCAAATATCAGCCAAAATAGATTTAAGGATTTATTTTTACGAGCATCTGAATCCTTGTTTCGATTTAATTAGAAATAAATTCGGAAAAAAACGATATTAGAAGCGTGAAAACCCCTTCAATTTTTTTGGCGTTGAATTATTTATTCTTTCGAAGTAATGTAGCAAAAAATTGAGGAAAATACCTTCGGCTCAATTTTTGCAAAATTTTAGCCAAAATCGTGTACTTTTTTTTTTGCCAACGAAATCTTGTACTTACCATCACGATTTTTGCCTTAAAACGCATTCCTAAGTCTCGGCTCAATTTTGCATGATTTTTGCCGCAAAGACTCCTTGAAATATCTATATTCATCGAACCAAATCTCAGCCACATTGTATATAAGAATTTGTTTTTACGAGCATCTAAATCTTGTTTCGATTTAATTAAAAATTAATTTGGAAAAAAAATAGAAAAACGATATTAGAAGTGTGAAAAGGCCGTCAATCTGTTTGGCATTGAATTATATATTTTTTTGAGTATTGTGGCTAAAATTGAGAATAAACGTTTCGGGTCAGTTTTTAGCCGAAATCGTGTACGTTATCATTGTTTTTTTGGCTAAAAACGCGTTTCAGGGCCCGACTCAGTTTTGCATGACTTTTGGCAGAAAGAATCCTTGAAATATCTACATTCATCTAACCAAATCTCAGCCACAATAGATTTAAGGATTTGTTTTTACAAGCATCTGAATCTTTGTTTCGATTTAATTAGAAATAAATTCGGAAAAAATGGAAAAACGATATTAGAAACATGAAAGACCCTTCAATTTTTTTTGCGTTGAATTATTTATTCTTTCTGAGAATTGTGGCAAAAAAGTTAGGAAAAACCCTTCTGGTCAATTTTTGCAAAATTTTAGCCAAAATCGTGTACCATCACGATTTTTGCCTAAAAATGCGTTCCGGAGTCTCGGCTCAATTTTGCATGATTTTTGCCGCAAAGACTCCTTGAAATATCTATATTCATCGAACCAAATCTCAGCCACATTGTATATAAGAATTTGTTTTTACGAGCATCTAAATCTTGTTTCGATTTAATTAATAATTAATTCAGAAAAAAAATAATGGAAAAACGATATTAGAAGCGTGAAAAGGCCGTCAATCTTTTTGACTTTGAATTATATATTTTTTTGAATATTTTGCAAAAAGTTGAGAAAAAACTTTTCGGGTCAGTTTTTGGTTAAAAACGCGTTTCATGATCCCGGCTTAGTTTTGAATGATTAAAAACCGTGAGGAAAAACCTTTCGGGTCAATTTATGCAAAATTTTAGCCGAAATCGTGTACATTTTTTTTCCAACGAAATCGTTTACTTTTTTTTCCAACGAAATCGTGTACTAACTATCATGGTTTTTTTGGCTAAAAACGCGTTCCGGAGTCCCAGCTCAATTTTGCATGATTTTTGGCGTAAAGACTCCTTGAAATATCTATATTCATCGTATCAAATCTCAGCCACATTGTATATAAGGATTTGTTTGCCGAGCATATGAATCTTATTTCGATTTAATTATAAATTAATTCGTAAAAATGGAAAAACGATATTAGAAGCATGAACAACCCGTCAACTTCTTTGGCGTTGAATTATAAATTTTTTCTAAATATTTTGCAAAAAATTGAGAAAAACTTTTCGAGTTAG
>AWUE01015332.1:0-98288 GCA_001974825.2 Corchorus olitorius
GGAAATGTTTAGAACCCTTTTTGCAATTCTTCAACTTTTCATTGTTACTTGCTCTGCTTCTATTACCAAGAAAATCATGGTACCATGTAGCAGAAAGCTTTGGAGTCCTCTTGAGAGTTTGGCGATCAACATAGTACAGTCCAAATGTTGTACCGTAACCTCCTGTCCATTCAAAGTTATCTATCAAGGTCCACACAAAGTATCCTCGTACATTTGCACCCTTCCTATCAACATACATAAACATTCTATTTTCAGTTCTCAAGTCTTGAAAATTAATGAAACATGAGATGGTTGCTAGTATTTTCAAGTAATCGGTTTGAGGAAGACAACTTCAGTTATACCTTATTGCTCTTGCCAAAGCCGCAAGGTAGCTTTTATGGAACTTGATTCGGTCGACATCTTGCAGCAAATTTGGTGCTTGTTCTGTCTGTGGCAGTGGTGGAGAATATCCTGTAACAGTACAATTGTGAGATTTAACTTTTAAGGGTTTTTTAAAAGTTGCTAGGGATCGAACCGTGGCTACTAGAAGTAATAATAAGGGATCATTTTGACCTCAACATTATATTATTACTTTTACTGGTTTAAGTTTTAGGTATCAATTTCTCCATGACTGATATGGCAAACATTAGTACTTTTACTCAATTGCATGGTTTTGGAAGCTTGAAAGGGCAAATATTTAGGTCTAACACTTACCATTTTCTGTTACATATATAGGAATGTTATTGTATCTTTTAGAAAAGTAATCAATAATCTTCTCCATGCCTCTTGGAACAACAAAAAATCTGTCAACACCAGTCTGCAGCCAAAAAAACAGCAAAGTGGTAGTATATTGTAAAAAAGCTGATGAGATGAGAGAAGTAGAGGGAATCAGAAATGAATGAATGGAAACAAGAGCAGAAGGAGGAATTAATTTACTGGATCTCCAATTAGAATGCCATCTCTTTCTCCAGTTGTGTAAGCAAAACCTCTGATGAAATGACCTCCACCTAATTGGCAAGAAGAATGGATGCAGTCCTTGGCATATAATGTTGAATAATGGTTAAGGCCAATGAAATCAATACTGCCTTTCACATACTCAGCTTCTTCTGGTGACAACCTTGGCAGTGCATTCTCATGGTATTGGCGCATTTCCGGTGGGTAATCTCCAAAAACTAAAGGATCTAGAACCCTGCTTAGTAACAACATTCATGTAATGTTGAAGAGCATATCTTTTTTTACTAATTAATTTCATGATGATATAAAAAGAAATGACCCATAACTTGGTGTCATTGTTACTCTTGTCAGTATTAGCCAATGCAAAGTTGAAGCATTGGTTGATATACTGAAATTTATCAAAATTGAAAAGGAAACCCAAAATTTGAAACTTCATGCAAATGAATGATTTGCAAGATTTGATATTTATTGTGGTCCACTATTTACTTATGGCAAATGGGGACTTGAAACCAAGAGAAATGGACTTGAATCTTTTCTGGTTCACACAGATTAGTTCTGTCATTTTCCATGAACCCCACTTCTTAATTTGACAATTTAAGGCTTGATAGAGATGCTGAAGGGAAAAAGCAAGGGAATGGGGCAGATAAAGAGGTCATTCTGAAATGGAAAGCTCCTCAGACGCAGCAGTCTTATCAAGTAAAATCATCAAATATATACTAAAACCCAAAACCAATCTTACTTTCTGTTACTAAGCATGTTCTTGCTGCTTAATACTAGTAATTTGGAGTGGTTTGATTGAGATAATTACTTACCATCCACCAGTAAAAGCCAGAGACCTTTTTACAGCTTGACCATCAACTTCTTCATCTCTAAGTGGTTCATACCAATGACTCTGAACGGCTATTCCTATATTACCTCCTTGTTTTGGCTGCAGCAAGCAACATCAAATTTTTGAGTAAGAGAAATTAATTCTCCACAAAAGCAACATTCAAGCTAGAAACAAACTGTTTTAACTTAAGAATCCAATATCTGTAACCTGAAATTCTTGTCTATATAGCTTAGCAGTCTTGGCATGTGACAGTAACATGTTGTGCATAACAATAAGAGGCTCTACATCAGAATTGCCAACGGAACAGTTTCCGAAAGGCGGTGAACAATGAGCCGGCGGATAAGTTCCCCTAATATAGGCCATATCAGTATAGATATTTGGTTCATTGATTGTTATCCAGTACTTAACTCTATCCCCAAAGCTCTTGAAACAAGTTTCAGCAAAAACAACAAAGTCCTCCCTGCAAAGCCTCTGAATTATCAGACATTATAATAATAATAACATAAAAACAAAATCTTCTTTAGAAATGATAACCCAAGCTATAACTGAATGAATAAGAAGAGAAATTACTGTATCAGAGGATTCAGCCAAGACCCATATCTGTCATCCAGTTCTTGAGGGTAATCAAAATGGAAGATTGTCACAAATGGTTCAAGTCCTGTTTTTATGCATTTCTTTTAATCAAATACTTATATTATTATATCATTTCCAAGCAAGAAATTTCCAGAAAAAATTCTTAAGTTTCTGAACTTCTTACCCATGAGCAAGAGCTTGTCTATAATCTTGTTATAAAACTCTATCCCATTTGGATTGACTTCACCAAACTTTCCTTCTGTTCAACCATTGAAGGATCTTAAAAATACTGTCACAATGTAATGTTAAGTACAATCAAGTAAAGGAAAATTCTAGTTTCAAAAGACATACTAGGTAGAATTCTGGCCCATGAAATCGAAAATCGATAAGCATTTACCCCAAGAGAATGAGCAAGCTCAATATCCTCCTGGTATACTCATGAACAAAGCAACAGTTACATACAATTTTCACATTCTAAAGGTTGAAAGTAAGAAAAAGAAGAGTTTTAAAGTAATGACATTACCAAGAACAGATGGTAATCATCATCTGCAACATCTCCATTCTCATCATTGTTAATTTTCCCTGAAAATGTTGGAGATTTAAGTATATAAAAACATTAATCTGCTCTGCTGCAATCAGCATTCCAAATTCTTACCTTGAATATGAGTAAAAACATCCCAGTTGCTGAGGCCTTTTCCATCATCAAGATATCCTCCTTCAACCTATGTAACATGAAAATATGAAGAACAGAAGTTAAAAGCAAGCAAGTAAAGTCATCTATATTAACAGCAGAAAAATGAAGAAGAGCAAGCATATATGCCTGATATGAAGATGTTGCAGTGCCAAAGAGAAAATCGTCAGGAAATTGGTATCTTTTTACATTTTGACTTACAGTGTCAAAAGCTTTAGCATTAAAACATGAATAAAGAAGTATATGCACAAATACAAAAAACAAAAACAACAGTTTAGAGACTTGGATTATAGTAGTGATTGACATTTCAGTAGGACAAAAGAACAAAATCTAGTAAAGCTTTTTTGTTTTTTTTGTTTTTGTTTTTTTTTTTTTGTTTTTTTTTTTTTGAGATAATAAAATCTAGTAGTAAAGTTGAGAAGCAAAGAAACAAAACAACCATATATAAAATAAAAATGGGCACCATACCAAGTTTTCCAATTATTGGTAGCGAAGTGGGGCCTTGACTGCACAAGTTGTTCATGCTAATAAGAGTGTTAATTCTATTAGGATCATCCTAAAAAGTGGTGGTTTTAGGATTCCACTAAGATGGTGCCACCTAATCAAATCTAATCAAATTTGAATCATCATCAAATCCTAATTTACACCCTACAACAACTAATTAACTTTTTATTAATTACTTAAACTTAGTTAAAATTGAATAATTTTTTTAAAAATTTTATTTTTAATTTACTTCTTTTTTTTACTTGCACTGTGACTTTAGCTGTTAAATTTTATTAATTTTTTTAATGAGGTTAAGTAATTAATAAAAATTTAATTAGGTGTGGTAGGGTGTAAATTATGATTTAATGATGATTCAAATTTGATAAGATTTGATTAGATGGTACCATCATAGTGGAATCCTAAAACCACCCCTTTTTAGGATGATCCTAATAGAATTTAATCTCTGCTACTAATAATAATAAAACAATTTCACGTGGAACTTTATGGATAGTTTTTACTTTTTACTAATTAACTTAGAAATGCACCAATTTATTGCTCTTTGAAGAAGTCCAATGATTTTTTTTTTTGGTACCGGAACAGAAAACGAATCATAATTAAATTATATAGACCCAATAAGCTTACGGGCCAACGACTAGGGCCCGTTAGGCCCAACCATATTCATCTAAATAGATGTTTGGGTCCTAACTCGTTAATATACATTTTTCTTTTCTGGACGAAATTGCAAAACAGAAAAATGAAGAAAAATATGAGGGAGATTTTGTGTTAACAATAAGAAGTTGAAGTGAGTACCCGAGTTGTTAAGCTCAGAAGATATTAGATTTTTAGCTTACATGATTCTCTTTTCATCATTTTCTTCTTTAATGTTGCAGACAACTTTTAATGCTCGATTTGGATAAAAGGACAGAGCATTGGCCTTGGCCGCCACTAGCCTGCACTCCCCTTGGATTCATTTATCAGATTTTGCGACAATATAGATCAACGGAGTTTGCATCAGAATCAGAAATTAAACAGATGAATTAGCTATCATCCTCAGAGCTTATACTATGCAATATGCATGCCTATTCACTTTGATGTATCCTTCATGCTTAAAATTCAGATCTCCAGAAGATACAATCTCCAATTCACAATGATGCAACGATGCAATAAAGATCGAAATTGCTACAATCTGAATCTGATATATGCTTTGTATTGACCCTCGTTACAAGCCTATCAAAATTTAACTTCTATCCAGATATCCCCCCCACCATACTATATGCTTTGAAGCACATATGTAAAACATGAGAATTATTACCAGATTTCAACAAATGAAACCAAAAGTAAAAGGTGATACAAAGCCATCCATCCATCCATAGATATGACTGCTCGAAATTGAAATACAGGGAATCAAACAAGCCAACCATAAACAGAGTAGGCAAAAATCCTTAAGCTCATCAATATCATATCATTCAACAAAAAACAGGGCAAAGTAGTTGAATATGTAAAGACAAAACTTGATACTGTCAACAATCTTAGAAAAGGAACTACATAAGCAATGGCAATCTTAAAAGACAGAGAAAAGGCTAATGAGTCTTGTTCAAACAAAGACATATATAAAAAGAACAGCAGAAAGAAAACATTTAATCTTCTTCCTCGCCTTCATTCTCGGCAATGTTGAAGTATCTCAACTCATACACATTCCTATCCTTGTTGGAAGCAATCACTCGAAGCCAATCCCTCACATTGTGTTTCTTCAAGTACTTCTTTGTCAAGTATTTCAGATACCTAAATCAGGGTTAACCAATGAACATATTAATTCAAATCCAAACTTGGGAGCTTCTATTCTAATTCTAATAACATTAACTAAACAAACATGATTAGCTTGAAAACTATTTTTCTAAGAATGTAGGTCCCCGACGTCCAAGAATCCATATAATTATGGAGCTGGATAGCGAGGAGAACAGTAAATTTAGGCTTCACAATCACAAAAACTCATAAGTATTGATGAATTTATCAGTTCTAAGATTATTTGAAGCCACCAAATACCTAAACTAAATAGTACTAAAATAACATCAGAAAAAGTGAGTGTTACTAAATTGAACTCAGTCCCTTAGATGTTCTTTAAAGAACTGCGATCATATCCGCAATTTCATTACAGGTCTGTTAATCTCATCACAGTTCTTAATAACACTCAAGATAATTCAAACCAAGAAAAAAAAATTTATTCAAAAAATATAAAAAAAGGAAGAAATTTCATACCTTTTGGAGAAGGCAGAGTCGGAGGTGACGGTGATTTTGGACTTCTCGCGGGTGATGACGACGGAGTCTCCAAGGTTACCAGCTTTGCCGCCAACTTTGATGCGCTCCTGGAAGAACTTCTCCAGTGAGGCGATGTCCATGATCTTATCCTCCACTGGCTTCGCGCAGTCGATGGTGAAGGTTGCTCCCTTCTTCTTCCCCTTGGCTCCGCCAGCTGCTGCTTTGCTCATTTTTGCTTCTTCTGCTTGCTAAACTCTGCGATAATTGACAACAACAACAAGGAATATGAATTCGTCAGAGATTTTGAAATACGCGAATAATAAGGATTCGAAACACTTGATGAGATTGAGAAACGAAAGCTAAAGCTTGTACCTTGAAAGATTTTAGGGTTTTTGAGCGCCGCAGAAATGAAAAGGGAAGGCGAGACGAGGCGGAAATTTTAGGGTTAGGAGTTTATAAGGGATACGATTTGAGGATAGATGATATATGGTTGGGCCAAAATTGGGCTTCTAAATCTTTTGTCTAGCCTAACGAATATCCCCGTATTGGGCTTCTAAATCTTTTACTTCCATTTTTTTCCAAAACATTGATTCTATTTCCAAAATTTTTGAAAACAGAAACAGTCAACCAAACATGTTTTCACCGTTCTGTTTCCAAAAACAGAAAATTGGCAACAAAACACAGAAAACAAAAATAATGCCAAACGCACTCTTAAATTACAAAAAAAAAACTTAAATTTTGGAATATACAAATGGGGTAAGGTGTTGACACATATGTTATTTGAATTAATTTTATTTTTAAAATTCAAAATCATTCCCTAAAAACACATGTCAACCGTTAAGCCCCCTCATGCGTAGTCTGCTAAACTCTACTGACAGTATATTATATAATTTTTCGTGATATAATACATTATCACTGGAATTTAGAAGACTACACATGCGAAGATTAAAGAAGATGATGATAAACCGTTCTACTGACAAGTGTATTGTATAATTTTCCGTGAAATAATCAATGCAAAATAATATAATACACTATCAGTGTATTGTCATTAGGCCTTAGTCTTTATGTTTATGTGAACCATTTTAATAATTATATATTAATGAAAATTTGATTTATCATATGTACTTACCCTCAATAATAAACAAATTTACTTAAACCATTAAACATCTACAACTTCTAATTAAAGGAAAAAAATTTGGTCACTCGCCCTAAACAATGTATTACAAATTAGTGTAGGGCGGGCTAAGATTTAGGCTTTTTTTTTTGGCCGTAAGAGATTTAGGCTTTAAAGTGGAGAGATTTTGGGCTTCAATATCGACTCTGTGTTTTTTTTTTTCCTTTTTTTTTCAGATCGACTCTTTTGTATTTGAAAAAACAAAAAAGCACTAATTCATCCCACAGTTCACACGGCAGACACAAGATACCTTACAAAAAAGAGTTATTATTTGGTACACTATCCCATTTCAATAATTAATTGGGAGACTCATCCATTATAACCAGGTACGCGACGCGGGTCGGATCCGGATTAGTCAGGGTTAAGCCCTGGATACTGGATGAGATACCAAAAAAATACGGGCCTAATAATAACTCTTATGCTTAGTTTGATAATGAAGTTTTGCTGTAGAAAAATGTAAATAATGTTTGGTATTGTTGTGAAAAAATGGGCTTGAAGGATAAAATGTCTAAAAAGGATATACTAGTTTAAAAGAAAAGAGGAAAATAATTAGGGGATTTTAGTCATTTAATGTCCAAAAGAATTAGCTTCTCGGGTTGACTTGGCTTTTGTGTTCAAAATCACACAAACCAAGATTTATTTGGTAATGTGTGTTTGAGTTTAAAAGCAGTTTTTTATCTCCAAACGCTATGCCAGGGTAAATCCAAACAGATATTAGACTGTAATAAAAGGGCTAATAAACCTTGAGATAAAATTGTACGGGGCAAATAGCATAACTCCAATTTTAAAATGAGTTTAAATTTTAGGAATTGACTTTAACATATGATCCGTGAGTGACTGACATGGTGAGAGTTGAGACAGTCTCGTTTAATAATCTAATAATTTCTACATGAGGCTTTAACTGGGCCTCAAATTCGTCTTGCGGCTCATCTCACCAAAGTCTATCTCCCTTGTTGAATCACTCAGGGGGTTTAAGGGGTTTTAAAAAATAAACCAAACATGTGAAAGTGGATTGAGAGTTTGAGATACAAAGACACCCTCATGCTAGAAAGGAAACGAAACATTTGAAGATAAAAGATAAACTTAGTGATTAAAATCACTCAAAACAAATGCCTTAAGCTTAAAAGGTGCTTAATGTAAAAAAGTAAAGATAAAAAGCGACAAAGGAGAAAAATAAAAAGGAGAGGAAGTATTAAATATAGGATACCTATAAATTATTACCAGTGAATAGATACAAGTTCCTTGGTATTTGAATGTTGGTAAAGCAATTCCGTTTGTGCAGTTCCTAAATCATGCATCAACATCATGGAAAAATGACATGATGCAATATGCTCAAAGATGATGCGATTACCTCTAAAAATATTATTAGAGGTACTATTGGCAGCAGCGGTGGGTATAGATACACAAAATCCATCGCAAAGAAGCAGCGCTTGGCCTCTCAAATAATCATCTTCCACTTTAACCCAAACTTTTCTTGTTAAATCTAGCCTTCCAACTTCAAAATCGATGACTTTCTCAGGAGGAGCATCGAAATTGAACTGACTGAAGGAAACCACCAAAAGTTCACCATCTACGGCTGATTCCACCAGGTACATAAAATCATAAGGACATGGTGTCCAGCAAGTCACTCTGAAATTTATTTCCTTGGGCTCAGGGCTTAGCTGAAAAACAACCATCGAACCCCACCTCAATAGGCCATAAAACTGATTCTTGTAGAATATGACATCAACATAGTCATATCCATACCCCATAAAACATTGGCCAAAAAAATCAGACCGCGGCTTAAAACATGTCCACCTCTCATCACTCGGCTTGCAAAATGCCACTTCCGTCCGGTCACAGTAGTGAATTAGAATAATAAGATCATCATCACTAGTTGAAACGACGATGGCTTTTTGTATGTAAGTTGCCGCCGACCATTCATATCCTAGAGATCGATGGTGGACCAAAGTATTAGCCGGTGGCAAGAGGATTTGCGCTCTTGAGAATAGATTTAGGAGACGAAGCTGAGGATATGGGGAAGCATCAATCTCAACAGTTAATAACCACCCATTGCTCCAACAGCAAATCCTTTGTCCCTCCGGTAGCTGAATTTTTCGTCTTTCATCACCATGTTCTTGTGTTGAAATACTGAACAATTTGTGGGAATTATAACCTTCTTCTTCGCCAACCCTTCGAATCAAACACAGAGGGAAGTATTTCTGATATACTTGTGAAGAAGCACTCAACCATGACTTACAAACAATACGGCAACGGAGGATATCGATTGGATCTAATTTCCTGCAATCAAATATTAGAGCCATGATTTCTTGCGGAAGGTCCGACCAATCGTACCACCCACTTTCACTCATATTGATTCAAGTATAAAGATTTGTTTTCAAGTTTAATTTTGATTTGCACAAGATGGTCGATATATCATATTTACCTAGCTACCTAGCTAGTTGTTATTATATAGTAGGAGTAGGAGATTTCTATTTCACCTATCCCTATCCCTGTTTGGGAAAAAAAAAAACCCTATCCCTATCTACAAGAATCCTAAAATTATATATTTCAATTTTAAATAAAAACAAAAACTTGTTTAAGGTTTATAGAGTAAAAAAGCAAAAACCCTAGCCATCTCCTCTTCCACTCCCCTCTCTTTCTCTGGTTTATATCCCTTAATTCTTTGTTTGCTTGCTACTACTGTCAAGGGGGAGGAGGTGTTGATCTTTTATTTCGTTTTCTATTTTATTTTGTTTTAAAATAATGTTCCACAGATTTGAGTCAGTTTAGTTTGAGTCAGTTGAGTTTGTTAAGTTAGTTTGTTTTGAGTTTACAGTAGATTGTGATCGTTTAACCCATATTGAGATGGTTCTTCTTTGTAATCATTGGATCCATAGGGAGATTTTCGGATCACTCACCTTTCTGACATTGGTGAAAGCTTTCGGTTGGAACAGAATCGAAAACAAGAAGGTGTCGCACGTGCTAGAGACTCATGAGGAAGGTTCGAAACTCCAACTCATTCATAGGATTCATATCATAATGTCAGATCCAGAAAAAGACAATGGGGAAATTCATGTTTAATCTATTGTAATTTTTATAAATGAAAATAACATTTTCTTAAAAAAAAACTTGTTTAAGGTTTAAACTTAATTATTTCTCGGGATGGTTTATGTATGTATCTTTACATTAATGTTAGATGATAATTTTTATTAAAAAAACTAATGGACAAAATGACCTTCAACATTTGTGCTAAAAGGAAAAAAACTGACAAGGGTCGGGTTATTCGCACAAACCCAAAAGCACGTCCGAAATTTGGGAGGGCTTAAACAAACATATATGGCTTGATATCGAGGGACTTGGACAAAGGAGAAGACTCATTTTAAAAAATGGGTTGGGCATTGATTTTGTTGTTTTAGGCTCATTTTTAATTGAAGAGATTTTCAAGAGAATAGTAATTTTTTTTTAAAGGAGAATGGAGGGAGAAGGGAGAAGGGAGAGGAACAAAGAAAATAAAAATTCAGGATCCCGAAAGAAAGGTAGAAGAAGAAAATAGGATGGGAATCTAAATGTTAAAATATCTGGTAGGTCCCTGTACTTATACGAAAAAAATTAATTTGGTCCTTCTATTAAAAAAGTGATCAATTTAGTCCTTCTACTTACAGATTTGGGTTAATTTAGTTCATCTACTTGCGAAATTAGGTTAATCGAATATGATCGTTAATGGTACAAATTGGGGCCGTTATCTAGTGTTTTTCCCTTTTTTCCAAAAAAATTATGAAAGTTCGCAAAATCAACGTGTCAACTGCCACTGCAGTTTACGTTCCACGTCATCAGTTTAATGCCCCATCTAACAGAGGGACTAAATTGACCCAAACCTATAAGTAGATTGACTAAATTGATCGTTTTTTTAGTGGAGGGACCAAATTGACTTTTTCTTATAAGTACAGGGACCTGCCAGATATTTTAACCAAACCTAAAAGGAAACTCTTAGAATGTTTTCCTCATATTCGAAAAGAAAAAAGGAAAGAAATTGAAGTTGAATTTACCATTTTAACTTACGAATAACGAAAAAGAAAACGAACCCATCGTCAAGTTAAGAAATTTTCAAGAAAATGGGGTTTCTGTAGAGAGAGAATAAATATATGGAGGAGCACTAGAGCAGAGATGAACATAAAGAGAAAACAGAGACCAAGAGAGAAGGAGAAACGGAGGAAAAAAAAAGGGGACTGAAATTGAGTATAGAGAAAGAGAAAGTCTCGTGTCCTCCAACCACAATGACAACTATCAAAATGAAGGGCACGAGGCGTAGGGGTACGGGTCCATCTTCAATTTCTAAAACTCTTCCATTTTATGTTCAACTATGGATGGTGTCCACCATTAATTGATTAATTTAATATTGTACCTTAGACTATGAGAAACTATTAGGTATGACTGACCCACCATATTATCCATGGGACTAACTAAAACCATATTATAGTGACAACTAAAACTATTAGGTATGACTGACCCACCATATTATAGTGACAACTCGAAGACTTTCTAAAACCATAATTCAATGATATCCTAAATTTGGGGTTTTACGGACTATCCCGTCTAATAATTTCTATCTCAGGCCACATTTCATAAGCTACTATGAAAATATTTGTTCAGCTTATAACTTTATGTATAGGATATATTGTGCCCACCCTAAAAAATATTTCTAGATTCACCGCTTACAAGCCGCGAAATGTTTTTACCCAGTAGAGCTTTGTTGGTGGGGGGCTTGGCTTGGCTATCGGAGCCGAGCCACTTGTCTCATAAAAGGGAACTACTTGGAGCTAGGGCGAGCGGGTTAGCCGATTCCGTAATGAGCCGATCAATTATAGCTAAACTCAATCCTAACTTGAGGTGATTGGACAATGACTCGGCCCATCTAGCCTTTATTTTGGGGGAAAAAAATGTCAAGTCTAGTGTCCGCAGCTGCTCCCTTTGGTAGACTCACGTCACTTACATACCAAAATCAGGTGTGTGATGGGTTCAGATCCGGATTAGTCAGCCGGATGGTGTTAAAAAAAACCTGATTGAGCTAAAAACAACCCTATTTTTATGGCTATTTTACTATGTTTTTAGACCCATTTATGCTTAAATATATGCTATTTTGATAATATTTGTGTTTTTAGTCTTTAAGTGATGTGAAAATGAGAATTTGTTGTTTTTCACTATTTTTGGAGTTATTTTGATGACTTTTTACACAAATTTTAGCAAAGCAATTTTGAGCATAGATTTGGAGATCCGAAGTTCGTGTTTGAAGACCATTTGAAGACTTATTTGAAGACTTAAAGACTTTGAAGAATTATTTCAAGAGGAAGAATTGAAGATTGGAGCTTAAATTGCGAAGGATTGAACATAAGCCATGAATAAGCCTTTAAGCTTTGGTATTTTTGGATATTTTAGATGGGAAAATACTCAGCCCATATAAGTCATTAATTGGAATTAAAATCCCAATTAATAACTCCTATATCCAAGGAAATATCCAATTTCCACTTATTCCCGCTTCTAGTCCTAACAGGATTAGGATTCAGCGCAGTTTTGATAGAAAAATCATAACTATCTGTTCAGACCTCCGTTTGAAGCCTATGGTACTCGTTGGAAAGCTAACTCCGAGATCTACAACTTTTCTTTTGAAGTCTAAGACCCAGTTCTGCCGTTTTCAAGCCCAAAAATGCCGTCGAAGTCCCTGCACGAAATCAGGATTTTTTCAGGATCCTATTTTAACTTGGATTCTACTCTATGAAGACTTTTAATCTAACTTGGAGTCTAAGTTATACCCAAAACCGACTTAGACCCCTTTCCAAGTTAGGATTGGAATTCTTAGGGTTATTTCCACTATAAATAGCCACCTCCTGTATCACAAATCACACACCAATTCACAATTATAGTTTTAGATTTATTTTTCTCTTCTAGATCTAGTCTTTAGGCCAAAGGTGCCGCCCCCCCCCCCCCCCTCTCTAGCAATAGGGAGGTGCGTCATACTTAGCTATTTTGCAAGGAGATTTCGCCCCTCCATAATCCTGTAAGTATTCTTAAGCCTCTCATGGATTTTCCCAAATCCATGAGTAGCTAAATTGTTATACTTCTAATCCTTTGGTGAATTCAATCAATTAAATATGGTGAGATTTTTGTTCTTATAATTTGGTATTTTATTCTTGATAGATAGCATGTTAAACTCTGTTTTAATTCTACAATCTTGATTTTTATTGATTTATTGCGGCCGCTAAAGAGGTAATTTGAGAGATTGTTGGCTAGATCAAACAACAAGGTTGACGCATGAGTTTGATTGTATGTAGCGAGTTAACCACGCTTGACGGCGGGTTAATTGGGTTTGCATGCTAGTGATCAGATTTATCTGGTTGTTGTATGATTTTATTTATTAAGCATGTGTGAAAGAACTAATAAAAAGTTGATCTTAATGCTTTGAATCCTAGCAAATCTTTAAGGCTTGACGGCTAATCGATTAGTTAGGAGGAAAAAGGGGTAATTTAAGGCTTGACAGCTAATCTTATCTAAATAGCATGTTAGGGTTTTCCCTAGATCAGTTATCATCAAGAATTTAATATTGAATTTATCTTTTAAATCAAGGACCCATAATTAATTTGATTGATTTCTACCATTGGAGAAGAAGTATGTTTTATAATTATTGTTTTCTTTCTTAATTGCCATAGACTTAGATTTAATTTGCTTTGTTTTGTTTTCTAGTTTAATTGCTTTCTTTTTAATTGTTATTATTAACCCTCTACTTTTATAAATTGTTTTTGAGAGATTTTTAAGGATTATATCTTCGGATAAAGTTTATCCACCTTCTCTGTGGGATCGACCCCTGCTTACCCTATCTACTTAGTTAGGATTTTGTGGGAATTATTTTTATGATTGCTGACGACCGATCAAAACCCTAAACTAACTCAACTACAATCAAGGTTTGTTTTTAAGTAACTATAATTAAAGTTTTGTTTTGTTAACTTAGGTACTAAACATATTTTTTTTGGTACTAGCTACTAAAAATATAAGCAATGAATTTTTAATATAATTATCTACATTTAAAATAAACTCTAATTAAATAAAAAATAATTTGACATGTTCAAAAATAACTTTTGTTAAAGAGTAACTAATCGCAGGACCCACGCTCCACGCCGGGGTTGTGAATGGAGGGAACAATTACTTATAAACATATAGGTATTAGTTGTAATGATAGTTGATTTTGCGTAGTTTGTAGCTGTTGTATTTGCTATGGACATCGGAAGTATAGAAAAGGATATATGCAAAATATTTAGTTGGTGCTTTTTTAAGCTTAGGTCTATGTTATACTATATACTAAATGTTAATTGAAAGACCCAGGGAATTTACCAAAGGCCCCTTTTGAAGATCGATGAGGAGGCTCCATTTGAACTTTCTTTGTCCTTTTTTGTCTTTTCTCACTTGCCAAATTACTAAGAAGACCCTAGGTTAGTTTCTAGCCAGTTCTTGCCCTTGAGCCCTTTTTTGTAATTATCCTTTCCTTTCAAATAAATGTTATAATAAATCTCATCCCCCTTAATTATCTAGAATTGTAACCTCTCTTCAGGTCTTTCATGTCCATATGAAGAAAAGAGTAAACTTAGTTTTTGTTTAAGTGCTACACACTTTAGAGGAGCAAACAAAAATTGAAACTATTGCACTTGTCCATGTACAAACTAATATTTACTATTTATTGCTAACTTTAGGGCATATGCTTAATGTTAATAGAATTCTGAACGCCCGACGCGCCAGCGCGGGCCGATCCACTTGTAAATAGTGATCGTGAATCAAAATTAGATAGACCATCAAGCGAGACCACCAAATTTCGGAAACATTTTTTAGAACTGAAACCTCAAAATTGGCTTTTGAGTCCTTAATGAAAGTTGCAAGTCATTAAATTATCTTTCAATAGACACTTGAATCACATTGATCGGACAAATAAAACAAAAAGTAAAAGAATTAAAGCCGATGTGTTAAAGCGTACAACCCAGAATTTGTAAAGGATTAAATAGCATAAAGCATAAAATTATGGGGGTCATTTGATAAATAATCCAGGGAAAAAAATATTTGTTTATGGAGACCAAACATAAAAATTCCCTTTTGAATTCTCCACGAAACTCATTAATCAAATTCAGCTTTCAGCCCCTTGATAAAAGTCGTAGATCATGCAATATCCTTTTAACCGACACTTGAATAATTTCAATCGGACATGTGGACCGAGAATTATACAATATTATATAGACCGGCAATCGAGACAACAAAATTTCAGAAGCATTTTTTAGAATTAAAACATTAAAATTGGCTTTTGAGTCCTTAATGAAAGTTGTAGACCGTGAAATTACCTTTAAATAGACACCTGAATTACCTTGATCGGACAAATAGAAAAAAATAAAAGAATTACAGCCAAAACATTCAATCGACCCACCCATAATTGTAAATGATTAAATAGCATAAAATATAAAAGTATGAGCATCATTAGATAAGTAATTTAATAAAAAATATTTGTTTATTGAGAGTGGGACCTATCAAAGAGTAACTTTATCTTAAAGTTCCCAAAACGCCCTCAACAATCAATAATAATAACAAAAATACTGAACATAAAAGTACCGAAATATCCCTGATAATTTATTCTTGGATTGGGTGAATATGGTGCATTTTATTATAACTAAACAAAAAGGTAATTTCATTTTCAACTTTAATATATGATATATATGTCATATATGTCATGTGACACTTTCTAATTTGAAGAAATTATGTTGAAAATTTTAACTAAATTAAATTGACTTAACTTGAGTTGGTATGTGACACATCCTTAATGCACAATATAATTTGCCATGTTCAAAATGAATTCCAATCATTAACACCTCTCAAGTTCAAAATGCAAAATATATAAAAATATAGTATCTTAACCCACTAATCAACTATATAATACTGAACCCGAAATCAACTATATAATCAAAACTCAAATCAAGAAAAATAAACAAAAATCAACAATAAATAAGATGAAGTATATAATTTAACACACTATAATACCATATCTATTTTTTGAATTAATTTTGTTTTTAAAATTCAAAATCATTCCCTAAAAACACATGTCAACTGTTAAGCCCCCTCATGTGTAGTCTATTAAACTCTACTAACAGTGTATTGTATAATTTTTCGTGAAATAATCAATGTAAAGTTATATAATACACTATCACTGAAATTTAGCAGACTACACATGCGGAGATTAAAGAAGATGATGATAAACCGTTCTACTAATCAACAAGGGGTTGGATCAAGTGGTAAGCGGCTTGTTCCAACTTAAGCAGGTCTCAGGTTCGAGACCTTGCGTATGCAGATTCCCCTGTTGGGAGACTCACCCACCATAACCAGGTGCGCGACGCGGGTCGGATCCGAATTAGTCAGGGCAAACCCCTGAATACCAGATGGGATAAAAAAAAGACAAATGTATTGTATAAATTTCCGTGAAATATTCAAGGCAAAATAATATATTGTCATTAGGCCTTAGTCTTTATGTTTATGTGAACCACTTTAATAATTATGATTTTAATGAAAATTTAATTTATCATATGTACTTACCCTCGATAATAAACAAATTTACTTAAACCTTTAATCATCTACAACTTTGGCAAAAAAAAAAAAAATCATCTACAACTTCTAATTAAAGGAAAAAAAAATTTGGTCACTCGCCCTAAACAATGTATTACATATTAGCGTAGGGCGGGCTGAGATTTAGGCTTTAAAGTGGAGAGATTTTGGGTTTCAATATCTGACTTTTTTGTGTTTTTTTTTCTTGCCAGATCGACTCTTTTGTGTTTGAGAAAATAAAAAAGTTTGAGAAAACAAAAAAGCACTAACCCATCCCGCGGTTCACACAGCAGGCATAAGATACCTTACAAAAAAGAGTAATTATACGGGCTACTTTTTATAATAAATGGTAAATCTTTAATTTGAGGATATTATTGAATATGGTTTTAGTAGTTATAGTAATTTTTTCCAATGACACATAAAAAGCATAGTTGAATATTATTTTAAAATAGGGCTTAACCTTGGGATAAAATTGTGCGGGACAAATAGCATAGCTCCAATTTTAAAATGAGGTTAAATTTTATAATTTTAAAATGAGGTTAAATTTTAGGAATTGACCTGATTAACTGACATGGTGAGAGTTGAGATAGTCCCATTTAATCAAATAATCTAATAATTTCTCCGAATGAGGCTTTAGCTAGGCCTCAAATTCATCTTGCGGCTCATCTCACCCAAGTGTATCTCCCTTGTTGAATCACTCGGGGATTTCAAGGGGTTTTAAAAAACAAACCAAACATGTGAAAGTGGATTGAGAATTTGAGATACAAAGACACCCTCAGGCTAGAAAGGAAATTAAAACTAAACATTTGAAGATAAAAGATAATTTAGTTATTAAAATCACTCAAAACAAATGCCTTAAGCTTAAAAGGTACTTAATGTAAAAAAGTAAAGATAAAAAGCGACAAAGGAGAAAAGTAAAAGGAGAGGAAGTATTAAATATAGGATACCTATAAAATTATTACCAGTGAATAGATACAAGTTCCCTGGTATTTGAATGTGGGTAAAGCAATTCCGTTTGTGCAGTTCCTAAATCATGCATCAACATCGTGGAAGAATGACATGATGGAATTACATGCTCAAAGATGATGCGATTACCTCTAAAAATATTATTAGAGGTACTATTGGCAGCAGCGGTGGGTATAGATACACAAAATCCATCGCAAAGAAGCAGCGCTTGGCCTCTCAAATAATCATCTTCCACTTTAACCCAAACTTTTCTTGTTAAATCTAGCCTTCCAACTTCAAAATCGATGACTTTCTCAGGAGGAGCCTCGAAATTGAACTGACAGGAAACCACCAAAAGTTCACCATCTACGGCTGATTCCACCAGAAACATAAAATCATAAGGACATGGTGTCCAGCAAGTCACTCTGAAATTTATTTCCTTGGGCTCAGGGCTTAGCTGAAAAACAACCATCGAACCCCACCTAAATAGGCCATAAAACTGATTCTTGTAGAATATGACATCAACATAGTCATATCCATACCCCTTTAAACATCGGCCAAAAAAATCAGACGGCGGATTAAAACATGTCCACCTCTCATCACTCGGCTTGCAAAATGCCACTTCCGTCCGGTCACAGTAGTGAATTAGAATAATAAGATCATCATCACTAGTTGAAACGACGATGGCTTTTTGTATGTAAGTTGCCGCCGACCATTCATATCCTAGAGATCGATGGTGGACCAAAGTATTAGCCGGTGGCAAGAGGATTTGCGCTCTTGAGAATAGATTTAGGAGACGAAGCTGAGGATATGGGGAAGCATCAATCTCAACAGTTAATAACCACCCATTGCTCCAACAGCAAATCCTTTGTCCCTCCGGTAGCTGAATTTTTCGTCTTTCATCATCATGTTCTTGTGTTGAAATACTGAACAATTTGTGAGAATCATAACCTTCTTCTTCTTCGCCAACCCTTCGAATCAAACACAGAGGGAAGTATTTCTGATATTCTTGTGAAGAAGCACTCAACCATGACTTACAAACAATACGGCAACGGAGGATATCGATTGGATCTAATTTCCTGCAATCAAATATTAGAGCTATGATTTCTTGCGGAAGGTCCGACCAATCGTACCACCCACTTCCACTCATATTGATTCCTTCAAGTATAAAGATTTGTTTTCAATTTTATTTTTAATTTGAACAAGATGGCCGATATATCATATATACCTAGCTAGTAGCTACCTAGCTACTTGTTATATATTTATATATATAGTAGGTGTAGAAGATTTCTAATTCACCTAACCTCTCCCTCTTGGAAAAAAATCCTATCCCTATCTGCAAAATTTTTGTTAAAAAAAATTAGGGTAAAGTTATCTGGACTACCATAAACCACACTACTTTTGTACACTACCTATATCTAACGGTTGTTATTCAAATCAAACCCACATTCAATGGCTTTAAATGGTAGTGTACAAAAGTAGTATGTCCAAGGGTAGTACATATAGTCTTATCCAAAAAATTATATATTTCAATTTTAAATAAAACCAAAAACTTTTATTTCAATTATGTATTTTTTTTGTTAAAACAAAAACTTGTTTAAGCTTTAAACTTAATTAATTACTAGAACTTCCCAGCCGCGCTTCGCGTTTTATAAATTATTTTAAGAAAATTCAGTTAAGAAATGAAATTCCGTTGTAAAATGATAACAAAACAAAAACAAGGGAGTAGAGAATTGAAGTATAGAGAGACAATAGAATATGGAAAAGAAGAAAATATGAAGAAGGGGAGAAATTGTTCTTATTCATCTTATTCCATAACAAAGTAAGTGGCATATTTATAGGCACATAGATACATCACCATAAATATAAGGGGATGAACTTAATACATAGGTATATGTGTATGAATGAACCAAGTCATCAATCTTATCCTTGCTTTAATTAGATTCATAGACATCCACAACATACATGTATATTCATAACAAATTTATAATTAATTTATAATTATTTGATAATTTATTTTATATAGGAAAGGGGATGAATGTCTTTTAATTTTTCCAAACTAAATGAATACAAATATAATAAACAAAACATTAGAAAATTAACTATTGACACTTGTCAAAGAAACCAAATATCATGTGGCGCTCAATGAGGACCTTGCTCATAAAATTAATAGTAGATTTAATTAGTTATTAGTTTGAACTTTTCTCGGGATGGTTTATGTATATCTATCTTTACATTAATGTTAGATGATACTCCCTTCGTCCCATATCATCTGTCCCTTTTGTGTCAAAGTTTCCTAACTTTGACCTTTAATTATAAAAAAATTATATAAAATCATTTTAAAAAAATTATGTTTTGATTAAGTTAAATCTTAAACTTTTTCAAAACATATTTTTTGAAAATTTGATTGTATATATATTTTCTGTAATTAAAGGTCAAATGTTTGATTAGTTTGACCCAAAAGGGACATATAATATGGGACGGAGGGAGTAATTTTTATTTTTTTTAAAAAAAAAAAGTAGTTGACAAACTGACCTTCAACATTTCTTTAATATAATTATCTATATTAAAGAAATTAAAACTCTAATTAAATAAAAAATAATTTGACATGTTCAAAAATAATTTTTGTTAAAGAGTAATGTCTAAGCATGTGACACTTTCTAATTTGAAGAAATTATGTTCAAAATTTTAATTAAATTAAAGTGACTTAACTTGTTGTGCCAAATTTTTTTTTTGACTTAACTTGAGTTGGCATGTGACACATTCTTAATGCATAATATAATTTGCCATGTTCAAAATAAATTCCAACAATTAACACCTCTCAAGAATATTAGAAGAATAATATTAGAAGAATAAAAATCTATACCTATATATTAAAGTTATCCCCAGACTGTTGTATGCACATCATTTGCCTTTTCTCCTTCTGACATTTGTCCAAAATTGATTGGTTTAGTAAATTGATTTAACAATTAATATTTTTAATTCACCCAAAATAATAGTATTAGGATATAGTATTAGGATAATATTGAGTTAATGACTCTCCTTTTATTTAAGGTTTTTTTCTCTAATCCCAAAATTAAAAATCTTTTTTTTATCACATTTTTCTTCTTAAAATTATTTTTTTTTTCGACTATTGAAATAAAAATAAAAACCTGACGTGGATGTGTAGAAATAATATCTAGTATGCAATATGGATATCATTGGATTTGTAATAATGTATATATATTTTAAATAAAATTTAGAAGTGAAAACACATCTTTTAAAATACATTTTTATCATTTAAGTTAAAAAAAATATAAAAATTTCATAAAAAAAAGGAAAGGTAATTAATGTCGTGGTTAGGTTAGAAAGAAGAGATTTTAGAAAAGACACCATCTTACATGGATTTTGAAATGAGGTTTTAAACCCTCTAAAAATCCCTCCCCAATCTCCCAAGATATTTAAAAACCCAACTATAATTTTGTCAAACCAAATTTTTTAAATTTAGATTTTAAAAAATTCCTATCAAAATGAATATCCCTCTTCAATATTCTCATCCAAACACACTCTTAGTTTATATATAAGACTTTGAAACTAAGACATACATCTTAGAAAAATTAGATATTATTCATGCGCATCCGCATCAATTTTTTTTTTATTTCAATAGTCACACAAAGATTTTAATTTTAAGAAGGAAAACGTGAGAGACATGAAGGTTTTTTTTATTTTAGCTGAGAGAAAACCTTGATTAAAAACAGAGAGTCATTAATTCAGTATTATCAATATATAATATTTTAGATAATATATATTATTTTAGATGAGTGAAAATATTAATTGTTGTGAAATCAATTTACCAAACCAATAAACTTTAGACAAATGTCAATAGGAGAATAATGAAATTCTCAACATATAACGGTTTGGAGATAACTTTAATAGATATGTATAAATATAGATGGTGGGTATTAGTATAGATACAGTTTGGGGATAATTTTAATTGATTTCCTCTCATTCATTTCCTCCTTAAAAGATTTCCCTTTTTTCTTTAACCCTTACCTCCATCTTTCTTTTCAACAATGGAGAATGTAACGAACATTTTTCACACCCTCACCCAATTGAAGAATCCTTTTATCAATGGATAAATTGATAAAAGGATTTGACAAAGAGATGGTGCCAAGATACCGTCCCGATGACATTAGCCACCGTAGCAGCAATAACATGAAGAGAAAACCATTGGAGAGATCCTCATTAAATCTTTCATATTCATATGAAAAGCGAGAAGAATCCTATAAATTAGTGTCTAATGTTGCTGAAAACATATATAAGTTTCCTACTCATATGACGGAAGAGATACAACGATGCTTAAGGCAAAGGGAGTTCTTCGATGACAAGCTGATGACCCGAACTGGAACTGGAGTGTCTTCAAGAAATTGGAAAAATGGAGTCGCAAATTCGAAAGTCATGGTCGATATCCTCTAACCCTTTCACAAATGAAATTACAACTTCTACAAACCATTAAAAACTGGGTTATCCACATCGAATACATCCTATTCAGTCTAGTTTATGATGTCTACTATCTGTTTTCGAAAAATTCAATAGCATAGGGTATATTCGAAGATTTCAGGTCTAAGGTGACGGAGGTCAACACACACATTTTCAATGGATGGGCGCCTCTTGCAGTATACAAAATACTCCATATGATGGAGAACCCCATTCAGCTAAGAATTGGTGGAGTTGTAAGGAGGATGTAGACCCTAATAAAAAATGTCACACTTCCAATGGAATCTAACTTTATTTGTAGGCACAAACCTTGGGACGGGCGTGGTGGGTTTAGAGATGGGAGAATGTTACCTCCCTTTGTGTAACCTATCATTTAATTTCATGTTCGCATGTACCAAAAAAAAAAAAACTATCGGCACCAATCTCAAAACAAACCTTACAATGGTTAAGATCATGTTACATAAACGGTTTAGATTATGCCACGTATACAATTTATGTTTAATCCTATACCTAAACTTAAAACTTAACACCATAAGATTGGCTTAAAGGAAAATTTGGCCTCTGAATTTTCCGTCTACGATCAAATAAGCCTTTGAACTTCAATTTTGATCAAATAAGCCCCTTTTTCAGATGGCACCCTAATGGTTGAGAAATTATTAGATGAGACCGTCAAACTAAGCAACCACGTCACACGTCAAATCAACTCATAAAATTTAGGCACAATTTCAGCCCCATTTTAATTTATTGAGAAAATCTAAAAAAAGGTCACTCTATCAAGAATATTTAGTAATTGGTCTAATAGAGATAAACAATTATTATTTGGTAAATCTTACTTAATAAAATTAGGGCAAAAGAGCCATTTTGCCCCCTAAACTTATATCAGTTGGACGACTTGCCCCCTGAACTTTAATCTTGGACAAAATGCCCCCTCAATTATAAAACCATGCCTCCGTTGCCCCCTTTGTAACGGACCGTTAGTCACGTGAGGGCGTCGTTTAATCTTGGACAAAATGCCCCCTCAATTATAAAACCATGCCTCCGTTGCCCCCTTTGTAACGGACCGTTAGTCACGTGAGGGCGTCGTTACGGTGCTGACGTGGCACCGACATGGCATTGCCACGTCAGATTAAGCAGGACCCACCCCAGCCCAACTTGAAATATCCAACCCGACCCATTTTACCCTACCCATTTAGCCAAAAAAAAAAATGACACGACAGAAAATTTGAAGATCTCGGATTTTGGGTTATTGGCGTTGCCGGAGCATCTCCGCAACGATGGCTTTTACACAGTGTAGGACTCCGGCTTATGTTGCCCCTGAAGTTTTGAGGAAGAAAGGCTACGATGGATCAAAAGCATATATTTGGTCTTGTGGGGTAATCTTGTATGTTCTTGTTGCAGGTTTTTTGCCTTTTCAAGACCACAATCTCATGAAGATGTACATGAAAGTTTTCAAAGCAAAGTTCAAGTTCCCACCATGGTTTTTGACAAAATCAAAGCGTTTGATTTCAAAACTACCAGTTTCAGACCCAGAAAGAAGGATCACAATTCCAGCTACAATGCGTGTTCTTTGGTTTAAAAAAGGATTCACACGTCCCCTTGCGTTTTCAATTGAAGAGCCAATCTCAGAAAACGTCGATGATGATGATTCTGCTTCCAAGACTACCAAACTATTGTCCCCGAAATTCTTCAACGCGTTCGAGTTCATTTCCTCAATGTCATATGGGTTTGATTTGTCAAGTTTGTTCGAGACCAAGAGGAAATCGGGAAATTTGTTCGCGTCAAAGTATTCTGCTAGTTCTATCATGGCTAAAATAGAAGGTGTTGAATCTTGCTAGCAATACAATGAAAATATTGTTCAATTGTAAGCATTTTCCCTTTGAAGATCCTTGCATTACGTTCACGCCATAACATATAGCGGTAAGCATTTAAAGCAAGTTTCAAGACTAAAGTAAGAAAGGACTTCCCTTTAATAAGAGAGTAGCTAAGGATTCTGCGAATGTTATTCTTTATAATAGATGGAATCTTAGTTTAGATTGGTAGAAGTTACAGGTTGTTTTGTTGGCTGTATTGTTAGTTGCTGGTGCAACTTAACTCTTTGTATTAGTTTTTGTAGCAGTTCTTGTTCCTGCTACATCTGGATGAATAATACATATTTATCCAAAAAAAAAAATAGAAGGTGTTGCAAAAGGGTTAAACTTTAAGGTTGGGAAAGTCAAGGACTTCAAGATGAGATTACAAGGGATCTGAAGGAAGGAAAGCGCGGTTGGCGGTGCTCAGATGACAGATCCGATCTGTTATGAATGGTGTTAGGGTTTGAAATAAGGAAGACAATAATATTTTCTGTCGGGTCATTTTTTTGGATTAAATGGGTCGGGTTGGATATTTTAAGTTGGGCTCGGGTGGGTCCTACTTAATTTGATGTTGGCAATGCCACGTTAGCACCACGTCGATCCGTAACGGTGTCGTTAGTCACGTGGAGTCACATGACTAACGGTCTGTTACAGAGGGGGCAACGTAGGTTTGGTTTTATAATTGAAGGGGTATTTTTTTCAAAATTAAAGTTCGGGGGGCAAGTCGTCCAATTGCTATAAGTTTAAGGGGCAAAATGGCTCTTTTGCCATAAAATTAGTAGGAAGGAAATTGCAATTACTTCCTTAACCTTTGTAAATAATAGCTGTGACTTTTTTCCCTCCTACTTTAATCCTTAAAAACTTTATACATGTTTTTTTTATTTTCATTTTTCCAAAAAAAAAACGTGAAGCTGTGATTTCTTTTTTCTCTAATTTTTAATTTTAAAGGGATTAAAAATTGCTTCTAGTTCCTACTGGTAAGCCCCTCCAAAGTCAAGACCAACTGCCATATTAGTTTAAGCATATAACAATTTATCCGAACAAAAAAAAGGAGTAAAAGCTCTTTCGAAATCCCCCAATTTCACCACCATTCAGGATGAATGATGAATTTTACAATCCTTTAACCTATATTTTATATAATAATATTTGTATATTTTTAGACGAAAAATTTCCCTTTTTTCTTTTTACATAGTTATTAAATGATTAAAAATCGACGGAATAACGGTGAAAAGGGGATTACGATTAGGGTTTTATATTAGAGGGAATTAAACCTAGCATAAAAAATTAAGGGAGTAATATTATTAGGTTTTACTCGTTGCTTTTGATAAGATCAAAATAGTAAATACGATTTTCTTTTATACGATTTCCTTTTTATGAATTTAATAAAATTGTATTTCCTACCTAGTAATTATTTATTTGCATAGGACCAAGTAGTTAATATTTATAATAGGCTGCCCTTTTTTGAAACTTTCCCTAATTCAAACCATGTGTAAAGGGTAAGTCCCAAAATTTTTAAGATATTATTATGATAGTGTTTTAGAAAATGAAAAGGGCTTATTTGACAAAAATAACTTTTCAAAGATTTATATTTGATTAAAATTGAAGTTCATAGGTTTATTTGACGCTCTCCCAAAGCAATTTGAGAATATGATAAATGGTTGGGCGGAAATTGGGCTTCTAAATTTGTATTTCTTTTGACTTAAGCTTCTAAAGTTGTTTCCAAGTCCAAAAGTCTCCTCAACCATAGGGCCTCTCCTATCTGTTTCCAAAGTCCAAAATTTTCTTCAACTATAAGGCCTTTCATTAAAGATTGGGATGGAGCTTCTAGCCGATGGAGAGCCTTTTTCTTTTTCTTTTATTGGCTTTTTTTTTCTTAGCCGATGGACTTGGAGAGCTTATTTCTTCATATTGGGATCCCCTCCTCACACAATTTTTATGCTGGAGCTTATTCCGCTGGAGCTTATTTGTTCATGCTGGGATTCCCTCCTTACACAATCTAAGAATCACAATTTTATTATATGCTGGGCACCCCTCCAATTATGGGGATTAGGTTTTCCTTTTCGAGCTATAGATTCTAAGTCAATCCAAGTCTCCCCTCCAATCTAAGTCGAGTGATTATAAAGCGAATTACGATTATAAGTCGAGTGATTAAAAAGGGAGAAAATTCTCATTACACCACAAGTTTCAGCAAACAGAATTCTAATTTCGACAGTATGCTAAAGACTAACATATTCCATGTTTCCGCATAGTAGTGAGAACAAAAGTCAAAAATTAATGTTAGGAACAATAAAAGTTCCTACAACAGCAAATAAGCAAAAAAAATACCATACAATATCCAAACAATGTTTTCTTCTCCATCTCACAAAAATTGTACCGAGATATTGCCTGCCTTCCCACATTTCAAAACAAAAAATTTCTTTCTAGTGATTTTTTTTTCTTCTCTCTAATTGTCAATCGAAGCTCAAAGGGGACAGGGTGGGACCTCAAGGGTTGTTCCGGCTTGAATCTGGCCCCATCCTATTAGACGCCAGTGCTTCTCAACACGCCGACTCAGTGCAATCTTCTCTCCTTTGCTGGTACATACAGGAGATGTGAGTTGCAGCTTTGCAAGGTCGTTCTTGACAGCTATGACTCTGGCACCAGTTGACATAGATCCAATGTTCAACATTAGAATCTCTCCCTTGGCCAGCTTTGAGACCTTTCCTTGCCTCTCCGAGCCCTTCGTTCTGACACCAAGAAGCCTTCTGAGAAGGAAGAAGTTCACCTGCAAAATTAGAAAACACATTGTGTCAAAGGTTGCAAGTTCCAGTTTCAAAGATAATTGTTCACCATGACAGCAGCCATAAACAAGATCCAACAGAAAAACCAACACGACAATAATTGGTAAACAAAAACCATATCCCTCTCGGACGCGAGAGAGAGAGAGAGATCCATTTTGAAATAAAAGTAACATATAAAGAAATTATCTCACCACAGCATGCCCTTATACCATGAAAGGAAGCCATGCAAGGAAGGCAGAGATAAAACAGATAATCAACTTGCTTAGATGAACCACAATGGTTAGCACACTAATGTGGCTCCTTGCAAAAAAATATTCAGAACTCACCTCAAGCTCAACGAAAACTTCTGGAAGTGACCCAACCTCTCCTAAGACTTGACCCACCAACCTATCAGCACGTGTCAAAGTTGGATCCATAGTTGTTCCTACACCAATCAAACCTCCAGGAACAGCAAATTGTAGCTCATTCTGTTCAGCATAGAGTGAAACAATTCTGGAATAAATGGGTGTGCATTTGATGTTTCCACTTTCATCCTTAACAACAATCCCAGGACGAACTTCAATAAATTGGTTCACCTTCAAAACACCCTGAAAGAACATATATTAACAAAATTATCATGAATACAAGCCAAAGCTAAAGATGCTCACCATAGATACATTCTCTAGCAACTACCAAGAGTGAGAAATAAAAATGTTTTGAACATTTGCCATATTCTGCATACTATTTCTTGGACTGCCAACCCATTAACATGCTATAAACCTTGACTCTATTATAGACATGCATGAAACAAACCAAATATATGAAAATTCCAGTGAGTAGCAAGTAAAAAAAGCTCAGCTAGTGCATGAAGAAGCATTTCTAGTGCCTAGCAGTTAAAAATTCATCCTGAATAGAAACGTACCCTGAGTATACTTCCACCAGCAACACCACCTTTAATCTCATCAACCTCAAACCCTGGCTTATTGACATCAAACGATCTGATGACAATCATGTTAGGGGGTGAGACAAAGTTTCTCTCTGGAATAGGAATCTTCTTAACAATGTACTCACACACAACATCAATATTATATTTTAGCTGTGCAGAAATTGGCACAACTGGAGCACCATCAGCAACAGTACCCTGCAGTTAATTACTTTTAGCCAAGAGATTCGGAAGCATCACAAAAATAAAAGATGCAACTATCTTTTGTAAATAAAAAAGGCAACCTGAATAAATTTCTGAATTGCTTCATGCTGGTTGATGGCCACATTCTCTTGAATAAGATCAACCTTGTTTTGAAGAATTATAATATGCTGGAGTCGCATGATTTCAACAGCAGCCAGATGCTCAGAAGTTTGAGGTTGTGGACAGCTTTCATTGGCAGCTATGAGAAGCAATGCACCATCCATAATTGCTGCTCCATTAAGCATGGTAGCCATGAGAATATCGTGACCCTGATGGAAACATTGACGATAGAAAAATTAATTAAGATATGAAGACTAAAAGACTTATATATCTGAAAAGAACTATGTTTGATCCCTGGTATAGCAAAGCAGATTAAGTTCAAAAAGTAACACTTAGGACCATACCGGGCAATCTACAAAAGATACATGTCTAAGCAACTTCATCCTGTAGTTTTCAAAGCCAGGCACATCACAAAGAGGACTATCTTCCTTTCCACTTCCATAGGCCCTGCAAAAACCATGTTCAGATCACAGTTGCAGTCATTCTTAGTACTCATGGAATTGTTTAAGTAAACACTTGCTAGATATCAACCTACTTGTAGCACATAGGACGAGGGCACCGTTCATCTTCACATTTGTATATCTTTGCATTTGCATATCCAAGTTTGATAGTAATATTACGCTCCAACTCGTTTTTGAAACGAACAGTCTGTAGAAAAATTAAAAAGCATAAGGCAGATATGTTACATTCACTAGACCCCAACATCCAACAACGAAAGCTAGTTATTGTACACAAAAGATATTTGGTAAGTTATCAGTATCACAGCCTACTTAGACATCACTCGTTAAAACTAAGCTAGATCACCTGAACGCCAGATATAGCTTTGACAACTGTTGACTTCCCATGTGCCACATGCCCTATTGTGCCTGTAAATTGAAATCCAAATCAGCGTTTTGGTCATTAAAGCAAGAGAAACGAGTTGAGAGAGAAAAAACTAACTACTTGAATCTGATAACAAATGTTATAAAGAGTTTGATCAAAACAAACTTTGAAAATTACCAATATTTATAGTAGCTTGGCGAGATATAACTTCAGGGGAGAGTGGATGCAACTTTGTTACATCCAGTTTACTTAAATCTTGCTCCATTAAACCTTTTCTCGACATCTTGGCTGCTTCTAAATTCTTTCTGCTTCAATATGAACTGAAACCAAAAAACGGAAATCAATTCACTAGATGTAGAAGCAATACAGTTACCAAATATAGGAGAAATTGAAATCTAGCAGTAAATCACAGAGCAGAAAGCATAAAGCTCAGTTCCTACAGATTATGAAGAACAGACACTTTGCTACCCTAATTATTGATCTGAGCCTCAAGCAACAGGAGGAAACTCTGATTCTGAAAGGGAAAGGTAACGAAAAACAAAATCTAACTACTCAGACCTAATTCACTGTCCAAAACCCCTAAATACAATAAACCTCCAATGCTCGAAGTTAAGCTTTGCTAAACTTCAACCTCCACAGTCTAAAGAAATAAGAATTCTACGAAAACAAAAAGGAAAACAGATAAACGAATAAAGCTAAGACGGATTAAAAGGCAAAAAATAACGCAAAATAATTTCCTTTTTTTTTCTTAAATCATAAAGCGATTCAAATTTGAAAAGATACGGGAAAATATAGAAAAATCCAGAAAAATGGAAAAATTAATAAAATCATAAAGAACTAATAAATAAGAAAAACGAACCTGATTCGAGTGCTTGAGGTTTTTGCTTTTAGTTCGCAGAAAGAAAACGCAGCTTTTGCGAGAGAAATGGGAGCGCAGTAGCTAGGGATAGTGATATTATATTTCTGTCGAAAGGGGTTTTGAAAGGGTAGTTTTGTAAATTCAAGATGCTAAATTGCTAACTCTGTGTTTTGGGCTGAGATTTGGGCTTTGTTCTTTCAGGAGATAAAGCCCAACTTACTTATATATTTCCTCCCGAATTTTTAATTTTTAAGAATAATTTTTCAATTTATGGCATGTATTTTGGCATAAATAATCAATAAAGGAAGAAAAAAAAAAAGAGAAAGCTTTATGAGACATTATAAGACCAAAGTAACTCAAATCTCATTGGTCTAAATCAATCTCTTTTGGGTGAGAATATAAAAAATTTTTCAACAAAAAAAAAGAATATGAAAAATTAAAGTATTCTCGTTAATTTTATTATTACTAATTTGTATTCTTACTCTTATATATACATAATAATAATAATAATATATCACAATAAGGGTGGCCTGCGCTTGCGCTGCAGTATCTTCTTATTAGGGCTATATTTTTTGTAGTTGTTTAAGTTGGTTAGCAAGAATATATTACATTGACTGTAAGTTAATCAATTAGGAGAAACTCATATATCGAAAACAAATAATTCGCATATATAAAGCAAAACACATGACCCCTCTTTCATTCAAAAAGTGCATTACCTAAATTCTACTCCATCTCTAGGTAATTCATCAAAATAAAGCTAATATTCTACTCCTCCATCTCTAGATATAAATTAAATGGAAGGATCTTATCAACGTCCACCTGTAAATTTTAGGAAACAGAACGGAGCCCATGTGAAACGAATTCAGAGAAATGTTAGGGAAGAAGAAACCCACCAAAATAAAAATGAAGACGAAAGGAAAACAAAACTGGAATGTGAATAGTTTACTTATAAATCAACCATTATTGCAGATACATTTATAGCACCAATCCTTTAGAATTTCGGCAGAGGAGCTGAACTGGAAAATCCTAATATCCACACATAATTAATATGTAATTAAAACACATTTAATCATAAATATAAAAATAGTAAATTACAAAAAAAGGACAGCAAGGAAAGTAAAGGAGAAAATTCATCGAGGGTCTTTTTAGTCACCCGAAAAGTGAGAAAAGACCAAAAAAACCCAAAAAAGGCACCACGTTAATCCTCAATTTGGCCTTTAAGTAATTTCCATGTCACTAAAAATAATATATAGTATATATATAATGTTGATATCTTTTTTTCTTTCTTTTTTTAATAATAATTTTTTTTGAAATAAAGCGGACTATTAACTAAATAAATATGTGTAAAACCACGGGAAAGCAACCCTGGCATTAGCCAGCATCCAAACGTTAAGTAACAATATTTTACATTTATTAATGAACCAACCACCAATGATTTCAACTTCATATGAATTTTAGTACATTTTTTAAAATCTTTTTACTATAGATGATAGGGTACATATTTTAGTACTTTTTTTTAAAATCTTTTTACTATAGATGATAGGATGCATCTAAAGAAATAGTATTATATATAGTTTGGCATCTCCAAACTTTTTCAAAGGCAAATAATGGAGAAGAAAATTAAGATAAAAAAATAGAGGAAAAGATATAATGTGTACAAATACTAAATTGGATTGCCCCATCACTAAGAATATCCTTGGAAAGGAAGGTTTGCTTGCTTATTACTATTATTGTTTTCCTATGCTAATAATAAGGATTTAAAAAAAAGGCTCTGATAAATTGGCATTTCCAAAGGGTTTTTTTTTTTTCTCTTTTTATTGTCTAATTACTAATTATAATATTATTCAGCAGTTGCAGCACCTCCTTTCTGGTCACCAAAGATTCTTTTCCTGAAATCAGAGACCATAAGAGGAAGTCCTTTCTGAAGGGACACTGTTGGCTCCCAAAACAGAAGCTCTTTAGCCTTAGAAATGTCTGGTTTTCTCTTGTGTGGATCATCTTCTGTGTTTGGCCTGAATTCTATCTTTGCATTTGGATCAATTGTTTTTTGCACCACCTGCCACCAACCCCATGATCATTTTGAATACGAAACTTAAAAAAAAAACATAAACAACTTCAAAATGTGGGCACAAATTTGGATTAAAATAACAGATTTTTTTACCTCAGCAAGTTCAAGCATGGTAAATTCACCAGGATTTCCAAGATTGAAAGGACCAACATGATCGCCTTCCATCAATCGCATTAGCCCCTCCACCTGTTTCAATCCAACACAACATTTCTCATCAGAAATCTTGTTTTGGCCATTAATATTTGTACTATAAACGCAGCTTATATAGTAATTTAGAGGACAAAACTGTGGAAAGTAATTATATCTGTATGTACTATTCAGACAAGTGACCAGGTTTTATTAATGTTTTGATCAAAACATGAAATTAATGTATTGGAAATAATCTAGGTTTACCAATTACCAGGTCTGAAACATATTGGAAACTCCTGGTTTGCTTTCCATCACCATAGACAGTCAAAGGCTGTTTCCTGAGTGCCTGAGCCACAAAATTGCTGACAACACGGCCATCATCAAGGCACATGCGTGGTCCGTAAGTGTTAAAAATCCGAGCAATTCTCACCTGATCATGAATGAACACTACTTAATTTACAGATTATTGTTTTTATAACAAAAGAGATAAAAAGCAAGCAAGAAATGGTACCTCAATGCCAAGGCCTCTATGGTAATCCATGGTCAATGTCTCTGCAGTTCGCTTGCCCTCATCGTAACAGCTCCTTACACCTAAAACCAAACCAGCAATCCAAAACATACATCTTAATAACAACAAAATTAATCTTAAATGTATGTTAAATCAAATAAAAAAGGAATTAATTAACTTAATTACCAATGGGATTGACATTGCCCCAATAGGTCTCAACCTGGGGATGCTGCAGAGGATCACCATAGACTTCACTGGTGCTTGTTAGCAAGAACCGGGCACCAACTCTTTTGGCAAGCCCTAACATGTTCAATGTTCCTACAACATTGGTCTTGTGGATCCAATCCAATTACCAATCAAATCAAGGAATATTCCAAAAACACAGAAATAATTAAGACAGAACAAAAAAAATTTGATAAAAATATATGAAAAGAAAGGATATAATGGTCTTGACAGGATTGAACTTGTAATGAACAGGGGAAGCAGGGCAAGCCAAGTGATAGATCTGATCAACTTCCAACAGAATTGGTTCGACAACATCATGTCTGATTAGTTCAAACCTAGGATTACCAAAATGGTGTACCAAATTCTCTTTTCTTCCCGTGAAAAAGTTATCAACGACAATCACACTATCACCTCTTGCTATCAGACGGTCCACAAGGTGGCTTCCGACGAACCCGGCCCCACCAGTCACCACAATCCTTAAGTTCTTCTTTTTCACTCCCAATGGCACCTTCCCACCAACATTAGTACTGCGTTTTAACTGTGCAGGATATGCTTCATACAGGACTCTCCGGGTCACATGGGAGGATTCGGATGCCAAAACCGGGTCTGGGAATGGGAACACACCAAAACTCGGTTCTTGTGATGTTGAGATGGGAAAACTGATGAAAAACAGTGCAGCAATGGCGATTCCGATAAGAACAAAGACAAAACGCTGCTTTTGAAACATGTAACGAAATGGGGTTGTCGTGTTTTTGACAAGGTTTGAAGGTTTATTTGGTGAGGTGAGAGTTTCTGGTTCTGCTGAGGCTGTCTGGTTTCTATGGATCAGTTCGGAGGCCATTTTTGCTCGGCGGATATTGAAGAAAACGCTAATGGCTAGTAATAGTTTTCTTCGAGGTTTTGATTGGAAGATTTTGAATGGTTCCAAGTGAAAAACGAGAGTTATGAGGAGAGAGTGAGCATTATTTGTTACAAAGTGACCGATACAATAGCGTTCATGCATGAAATTCCGCTGTGTAATCGCTCTAATGAGTGGGGTCGGTGCAGCTTTATGTTTATTTAAGAAAATATTTTAACAGCAATTTAAAGCTTGTCTGCTTAAGCCATTGCTTTCGTGTCAGAATTATACATACAAAATTTGATTAAATTATATGCCTTTATTACATGACAAGAACAGTTGATTGATATAAATGAAACTGGGTTCATGGTGAGATGCAGCCACATGTCCATTTTTCTCGTTGGATCGAGAAAGAAGGAAGACCTCCGTCCTTTTAGGCTTTAGCTGAAAATTTTACATTTCTTGAACCGCCAGCAGTGGCTTTGAATTTAGATAATTCCCAGTCTAAACACCAAAACCGGGAAAGATAGAGTTCTGCAATGAGTTACTTCTAGGAGAGATGAACGAAGAAAAGATACTGATTCTTGCTTGCATTGGGAAGTAATTGAGTATTCACGAAAGCTCATTTTCTAATAATCTAATACCCCCTCAAGCAATTTGGGAGAACAATCTGTAAACTTCACAATTAACACTACAACATTTTAATGTTACGTATCTCGAATTATACAAAACTGGGATGGATCAGAAAGCAGATGAACAAGAAAGAAAAGGGGTGTGATTAGAACCGACGGATGTCCTTGGGTGGTTTAAAGTTGAGAGGATGAGTTTGTTCCGTCGCAGTTTCATCTTCTTTCCACATTTTAATGGTCTTGTCTGCTTCACAGGTAATCAATCTTGTACCAGTTACATCGTAAGAGAGAGCATAGATACCGGCTTCACTATCCAATGAGCCTGTAATAAAGCACTCATTGTGTTAATCAATGTTCCCACTGTATAATCAACCAAAAAGCTATAGCCAAAAATAAGTCTAGAAAAACTTACCAGGCTGTACAATTGTCTGAGCTTGCTGGAAATTGTGACCACTCCTCCAATCCCAGAACCACAAACTTCCGTTGTCGCCTTCAATAATTTAAAAGGGTAAACGATTAGAAGCATTAGTTGCAGGTTTAGGTCAGCGTAAAAAAATTAAAGTAGATGATAACATTAGCACTAGCAGTCAAACTTTATTTAAAATGAAAACGAGTAGTATTCACACCTCCAGTAGCCATGACACCATCCTCGTTTACAGCCATAGTGTTAATTATAGTCTTTTGCTGAGAGCTGCGCGAAAGCACAAACACATGATATGTTAATTCATTGATAATACAGACATCCAGAATTCCAGCAAATAAGTAAAATAGCTTTCACTTACAGCATGTTGTGTAGGAATTCTCCCTTAGGAAGATTGAATTTCTTGATGTTGTCAGCTGATGCAGATGCGAAAGAATGCCTAATACAGAGAAGTTGTGAAACATTAGGAAAGGATATTCAGCTACAGCCCTATCTTTCATATATAAATTAATAGATGACATATAGAGGCACCTACTCTGTAGGATGTAGTGCCATTGCTCGTACAGACTTCTTGTGATGTGTTAGAGTCAACATTGTTTTTCCTGGACATTAGACACCAACATGTTATGAAATACAAATTGAACAAAAAAGATGAGAAAAGGCTACAAAAAGAGAAAATGCCAAATATTTTAAACTTACCATATCTAAGGTCCCAGAATTTTATGGTTGAATCATGAGAGCCGGTAACAACTTGTGGATCCTGTCAGATGAGTTATACAGTTCAATTAAAAGATTAAACATCAGCCGAAAACACAAATAAATAGCATACTCAATCAAACAATTGCAAAGGGAGAAAAAAGAAAAGATCTTTGTACCGTTGGTCGAGTAAAAACAGAGCAAACGGTGTTATCATGCCCGGACAATGCAAAAATTTGCATCTTGGTGCGAATATCCCATACCTGAAAATGTTGTTTTTATCAGATACAAAATTGAATTCATGATCTAAAATCAAAACAAACCATAAAAACCCAATTACATAAGTAGCTACAATAACTTCTATCTAAAACACTTATTCATGAAGTTTCCATATGTTGATAAATCACATACCCGGCAGACGGAATCACGTCCCCCAGTAAGCAAAACGTCAATGGTGGGATGAAGAGCCAAGCAATAAACCCCACTTAGGTGACCATGATAAGACCGAATAGCCTATAAAAGATTTATTAAGTTCAATAACGAGAATAATTTCAACAGTGAGAGAGGATGCAAAATACTTTTAAATACCCAAAGCAAATAAGTCTATCAAGTTCTGACCTTGTTCTGTTCAAGATCCCAGCATTTAACTTGCTTATCATCACCGGCGGAGAACATATACGTGTATCTGTTACTGACAGCCAGGCCTGTGAATAGAACATATCATTCCCAATTATTCGTATGATTGATAATTGTCATTCACAGCATAATTAGCCAGTAAAAATTACCTACACCTAATAAATTTTCTTAAAACCAACCTCGAACTTGTTCAATGTGCCCGGTTAGTGTCAACCTTAGCCTTCCGCTTGCCACATCCCATATCTAAGATGCCAAAATTGAGACAAGACAAAGACAAAAGTCATTTTTCAACAAAGTAATGCTGATCATCAAATCAATATCCACTAAGAACTTCTATGCTAGCAGGGAAAAATTATTCATGACTCCCAATTGCACAATTATATAAGAGTTGACAAAAGAGAATGTGCCCAACGCTATACCTTAATCGTACGGTCTGCAGAACCAGTACAAAACCAGTTGTTACTTGGATCAAAGGCCACTGACCTCACCCATCCCAAATGCCCACTGATGACCTGCATTACACATTTAAACATGAGATGCATTCTACGGGAACTGGAATATGAGAAAAGATCCAAGAGCAAGAATTCGAAAAATAAGATAGAAGCATTATCACAAAAATGAGAAAGGAAAGGTGGCCATAAGTGCTTGTGTGCCCAACCTCCCCCCTTCACATTCCCCCCACCCCACCCCCCACCAAACCTGAAATTAATGACAAACCCACTGACAATTGTATCAACTGCCCAGTAATAAACAAAGAAATATTTACCCTGTAATTCTTCCATGGACGATGCCATACAGGACGTGGCCATCTACTTGGGATTCTTTCTATTATTGCAGAGGTTGTTAGCCTGTCACATGAAAGAAGACAGAAATCATCAAGCTAAGATGATCAAGCATGTAAGCAATTAAAAGAGGCACAACAAACATGACACCGAAAACTTGTCAACTTATCAAGGAGTAAGAAGACAGATAACAGGGAGAGATGAAAACCTTTCAGAAAATGGTGCCGAAGCAGAAACTAGGGCATTGCTTTTGCCTGAAGTACCAACGTCACTTCTGGAAGAGAAAGAGAATAGAAAATGAGTACCACCACTTGGGAAACATGGATTTTTCTACATAGCAGAAAAGGATGCAGAGCCTATATATCTCATGAGTAATTTAAAATTAAACCTAAAAGCCAGAATGCTGTTTCATTGGGAAAGATAGTATAGGGATTAGCATACAAATTTAGAGCAAGATAACTTACTGTCGTTTTGGTTGCAAAGATGGGCCAACAACTAAAGCATTTTGCGTCCCTTCCTTTTGTGATTCCTTAGAATCTCCTGGACCTGCTTCATTAACCATTACAGTTATACAAAGCTCGGCATTGGCAACAAGCTACTTAAAATTACTTAGTGGCAACTAGCCAAAATCACAGTAACTAACAACATTACGTACCAGGCTACACAGACACAAAGCAAGAAACTTAATTGAACATATTATCAATCTGAAACGTTCCATTTCTATTCAATCAAACAAAGAATATTACCTGTAAGAGCAAGGGCATTCGAAGGAGCAGAACCTTGATTCCTGGCATCACCTGCACCTGAATTAACTTGCTTCCCAGGTTGACCCGGAGTGCTTTTAATTCCACTATATTCAACATTGATCTAACAAATTTAAATCAAAATTATCCATTAATATCCAACATTCCCCATTACAATTACAAGCGAAAAAAAGAAGTAAAATTGAAGCAAATCCGACTAACCTTGTAGCTCATACGAATTCTTTTGCTGCAACCAAAGGGTAAACCAAAAAAAAAAAGAAACTTTAGTGTCAAATAGGGTTGAAGGAAAATCGAGTAGAAAACTAGAAGTAAAGACTGTAAATTTGTTCTTCATATCGAAGAAAAAGATGCAACCTTTCGGGGTCAGAAGCAGCGAATTGACCATGGGTAGGGCTAAAGAGATCGAGAGCGCGCTTTAAAGATTTGAGGCCGAGCTTTTTCAATGACTGAGGCTCCACTGGCTCCATCTCCATCGTCGGTCCCGGCATCTTAGAAGATTCCGGTGGGGGCTTTAGGGTTTTAGAAGAGTTTCAGAACAAGAAGCAAGAAAAAAAAAAAACCCTTTTTGATGGAAAAGACGTCAATTTTATAAATTACAGAGGCGGTTCACCGTCGTTCGAGCGTTCGACGAGTAAAAAAAAAAAAACAAAGGAAAATTTCCAAAAGGGTTTGTGGGTAGCCGAGAGGCGAGGACCTGATAGCCTTTAAGCAAGTCCGGCCCGGCCTGCTACTCCTCTTGAAGGGCCAAATTTGAACCCACTTACGCGAAGACACTCGTAGGGGCTTTTTTTTTTTTAACCCAACAAATTATGGGTTAACCCGATCAAACGGGTGAATTTAAGCGTTCGTGTGAGTTATCACGCAATTGAAACTTTTTTTTTTGAAGAAAAATTGTAACTTTCATTTATGAAAATGAAATTACAAAGATAATACTGATAATTACAATAAATTGAGAAGAATGCTCCTGTCTTAGATCTAGATTTAGGTCTTTCTCCGTGATCAGATGAGTCGTCTTGATGATTATATGGAGTCTCGAACCTTCTTCATAAATCTTTCGCATGTCCACCACTCGATCGCTTTTGCTTCTCGGTGAATCTCCCAAGAAAAAGCTTTCAACAGCGAAAACAAAGTGGCTGATTCGAGGATCATCAACACCCACCCTTTGATCAGAAAGAAAAACCATTCCGACAAAGCAAACTGTTTTCAATCTATTGCAAACTAAAAACTGGACAAAAGCCAGACTCAGACTCAACACTAACTGACTCGAAAAAACTGACTCAACAAACTGACTAAAACCCGATAGATCAATAGATCTGCGGACTTTATTCTAAAAGAAAAGTAAAAAAGATCAGGCTCCTCCTCCCCTTGACAAAAGAGTCAGGAGGAGGAGGAGGAAAACAAAATTATGAAAGGAGGAAGCCGAGAGAGAAGAGGACGCAATTGAAACTAAATCATATATATTAATTCTAAAATCCTATCATAATAGATGTTTATAAGTTCATATCTACCCAGAAAATAAATAAAATTTTTATTTGTGATTGTTTTTCAAATAAAATACTATCTTAATTATTAACGTTCATAATTGAATAAACACAAAATTCATTTGGTACTGCACTTTATTTCAAACTTGTACCCTAATAAAAGATATATGGAGAAAATGTCTAATTATTTTTGGCCAAAAACAGTAAAGAAATTGGGTAAGTTTCAAAAATATATTCTATGGAATAAAACTCTCTCATAGTATCCAAAATTTAGTTCTTGATTTATGACTTATAGAAGCCACCCAAACCTACATAAAATTTGAGAGGTGGATCTCAACAAATAAACAAGGGCAAGTGAAACAAAATCATAGGAGACAATTGATAGACCATCAATTTTGTTGTAGTTAATAAAAGACTAATGTCGTAACATTAATTTCCAGTTGCATTAAGTTGATGTATGTAGATTGCCAAAGTCCACAGTTGAATTTGAATTGTCCTAAATGAATTTAATTGAGAGTTTAAAGCCAAGCAGCATTAATTGTTGGAAAACCAGTTTGGAATTTTTATTGAAAGAAGGTAACGATTAATAAACTAAACTTAGCTCATAGTTTAGCGAAGTTTGGTTTTATCTATTGATAGAATGATGTTGTCTAAAATGAATTGTTCTTTAAGATGCAGTGTATATTTTGACTTAAGCACTACTATTTCTTAATGACATATTGCAGGCAGCAACAATTCATTAAAAAAAAATGAAGAAGAAGAAGAGAATTAGAGAAGTTGATTAGTATAAGAGATTATAATTTATTTAATATAAAAACCACACATGTACAGTTAAACCATCCCAACCAAAATATTATAACCCTCAATCAAAGAGAACATACTCAATCAAAGCGAACATACATGGGCTCTTCACATCATTATCACATACTCTGAATTGAATTCTTCTTGAAATGAATCCAAAAACAGCAAAAAAGAAGATATATAAAGGAAGAGCAAGAACGTATAAGAGCTATGGAAGCAGTCTTGACAAACTTGAATCTTTTACCCATAATATAAGAAATGAGATGGATATAAGAAAAAGGCAAAGAGACAGAGCAAACTGGAAATACCAAATACCAATATATATATCTATACTATATATAAAAGTACGAATAAAAGGAAACTTTATGTTTTCCGATTGTATCCTTTTTTCCCTAATATATTTCTAGATTGCCATTATTAAATAATATTTTAATTATTTAATCATTTTAATAATGGAAATTTAGATTATTCTAATTAATTAGGATCCAACATGGCCAATAGGAATGCCCCAAATCATCTTTAGCATCTGAATTTTCGTCCAAAACATTCTCCAAGTCGGTTTAGGAGAATATCAATTTTGTCCAAAAATTTCAAGGGCAAAATCGTCCAACAAAACGGCATAATTAGGTCTTGAGATAAACATAAAAGTTGTAGATCTCAGAATCCTCTTTCCAACAGTACCTCATTTGCATTTTTCTGAGATCTGGATCAAAAGTTATGAATTTTCTTCCAAAACAGCTCTTGTGAAGTCCTCCTTTAAATAGGATTTAACAATGCTGCATCAGGGCTGAATCATTACTGCATCATAATTACTAATTGGACTTAGACTCCTTCTTTGGGCTTCCATATTAACGAATTGGGTCTAAGAATATCAGATTTAGACTTCAGGACATCTAACTTGGTAATTTGGACTTCATGGACTCAAATGAGCCTAATGGGCCTATTGGGCCGAAATGAGACAAAATCAATAGTTTCTCCAAATCTATCTATACTATATATAAAAGTACGAATAATGGAAAACTTTATGTTTTCCGATTGTACCCTTTTTTCAAATATATTTCTAAATTGACATTATTAAAATTTATTATTTAAAAATTAATTATTAAATTTCAATTTAGACCAAATTATAAGTTTGTAAAATTGATTTTCATTGATGAACATGCAAATTTCTACTAATAATGGGAAACTTTATGTTTTCCGGTTGTACCCTTTTTCCAATTATAATTATAAATTGCCATTATTAAAATTTAGTATAATTTTATTATTGAAAAATTAATTAAAATTTTGAATTTACACCAAATTATAAGTTTGTCAAATTGATTTTCGTTGATGAACATGCAAATTTCCTTTACTATTATTTTTTGAATTTAATATTTTCTTTTAATTTCAATTTTTGGTTATTAAAATTTTTAAGGAAGGTTATTGAAATTTCATAGTGTGGTTATCACAATTTTATAGTAAGGTTATCAAATAGATTATCAAAATATCCTAACGAGGTTATAAGAATTCATAGTGTGGTTAATAAAATTTCATAAGGAGGTTACTAATATTTCATAGGGAAGTTATCAAAATTTATAGTGTGGTTATTAAAATTTTTTAGTGTGGTTATCAAAATTTCATGTGAAGGTTATAAAAGTCTCAATTTCATAAGGAGTACCAAAATTTGATAGAAGGTTATCAAATCCATAGAGTGATCATCGAAATTTCATAGAGATCGGATTATCAAAATTTCATAGTATTGTTATTAAAATTTCAAAGCGAGGTTATCAAAATTACATAATGAATATATCAAAATTTCATAGAGGGGCAACACAATTTCATAGAGAGGTTATTAAAATTTCATAAAGAGGTTATCAAAATTTTCAAAATGTGATTACCAAAATTTCATAGTGGTATTTCTAGGGAAGTTATCAAAATTTCATAGTATGGTTACCAAATTAGGAAGGTTATTAAACTTTTATTATGGAGTAATCAAAATTTCAGGGAGGATATCAAAATTTCATAGTTTAGTTTTCAAAATTTCATAAGAGGGTTATCAAAATTCCATAGTATGTAGATCAAAATTTTACATAACAAAATTTCATAATGAGCTTATCAAAATTTGTAGTTATCAAGATTTCATAAGAAGATTATTAAAATTTTATAGGGAGGTTTACATTAATTTTATAGGAAGGTTTATCCAAATTTCATAGCGAGGTTATCACAATTTCATAGTGAGATTATCAAAATTTCAGAGTGTGATTACTAACAATTCATATGGAGGTTTTTAAATTTTCATAACGTGGTTATCAATATATCATATGGAGGTTATCAACATCTCATAGTGTTGGTTATGAAAATTTTATTTGGAAGTTATCAAAATTCCATATTGAGGTCTTCAAAACTCCTTAGGTTGGTTAACAAAATTTCATAAGAAGGTTAAAAAAAATTTATAAAAGGGTTCTCGAAATTCGATGGTATCGTTATTAAAGTTTCAGAAGGTTACTAAAATTTTATAAGGAGATCATCAAAAATAGTGTAATAATTATCGTAATAATTAAATAGGGAGGTTATCATAATTTCATATGAATATTTCATTTAAACACGTTGGCCACGTGCAACGCACGTGAAAGCTAAAACTAGTCTATATACTATATTAAAAAGTACGTTCACCTGTAAAACTTTTGAATCGCCCATTATACCCTTATTTTTCTAACATATTTCTAAACTACCATTTTACAATTAATTAATAATAATATATTAATTATCTTAATTTACATTTGATTAAATCTACCTCACAAAAGATTGCTACGTCATGACTTAACATACCTTATTTGAATAAATTACCTTCCTAATGAAATTCTATATTAACTAAACTTCTAACACTAACGTTATAAAACAAAAATTATTATTAGTATTTGGTTTCATCTACTTCTTACCGATCTCCAAAATCTTTTTACACCAGAGTTTTGAGTTTTGAACAACACCGAGAAGACTAACTGCATACTCTTGGCACCTCTACTCTTTGGCATGGAGTCTTGATGAATTCCTAGATTTAGGGTAATAATTCCAACATTTAAGAAAACCAAACTGGAATACTTATGGAATCTTAGGTTGTCATTGTTTCCTTATCCTCCCCTAATATACAGATCCAAAGAGAACTCTAATTCGGGCTTTTTTATCATCCTTTCTTTTACAATTGGTGGCAGTAAGTGATAGTTCGGCAAGTTTCAACAACAGTGTGGCAAAACAGCAGGTTGGTAGTACTTATTCTTTATAAGGTATATCAGCATTGAGAACTTGCTGAACCTATTTTCCTATATATATTCTCCATCAGTTCCTAGAGAAGAGAAAGGATAGGTAGGCATCCAGAAATCAATTTATATGGCAAATTACATGATATAAGTGTTTTTGTAATTTGCTTTAGACATAAGTGATCGGAGTCTAATTTTTTTTCCCCTTATAGCTTGATTCTTTGTGATTCATGTACTGTGGGCTGAGAGTCCTGATATATATATTTTTGTTTTCATTTTTTTCTTTCAAAATCTTTCTATTTGATCTAGAGATTTGAGGAAGGGTGGATTTTGGATTTGAGTCTTCCCTGTTTGGGATTATCACCATAAGTTGCTGTATTCATAACAACTTAATCAAAGATTAAGACTTTGAGCAAGAAACATAGTTATACAATTTTGAGTTGAATTCATTGGTGTTAATATCATTCTGATCATTTTTTTACAGGATCACCACGAAAGCACCATATCGAACAACTAGCTCCACGGCAGGCGACATCAAGTCATGGCTGGGTTTGGCTGGTCAATCCCCGCAGTAGAACCAACAACAACAGTATTCTTTTTTGGAGGCTGCTTAATTTAAATTTAAGCCTGCTGCCATCCTTTTTTTAGCAGGTTGAAGCTGATGTTTTCTTGAGTTGTCTATTTCTTCTTCTTCTTTTAGTTTAGCTCTAAGGAGCTCTTCTTAGATACTAACTCTCACTTTTAATTAGTATCTCTCTTGTAACTAATTATTTTTCTTTAATTGATGAACTTTTGCTATATATTATATAAAAACAATAATTACAGGAAGTGAAAGTACTAAAAAACCAGTCAAAAGATTTAACCTTATTAATTTGATTACTATTTAGTTTGGTTTTTTCGTCATTTCAATATTGGTTTTTTCGTTATTCTCACAAACTTCTAAGGGTATTTTTGACTTTCTAACAATTTAATATAATATAACATATTTATAAGTGGTTTGGCTAAATGGTCTATTTAACATTATATAATTTTCTCTCCGATTATTCGATTAAGGTGATTTAAGTGTCTATTAAAAGATTGTTCCATGATCTACAACTTTCATGAAGGACTCGAAAACTAAATTTAATGTTTCAAGTATCAAAAATGCTTCCGAAAAATTTGTTGTTTCGGTTAATGGGAATAGACGGTCCACTTAATATTATATAACTTTTGCTCCAGATGTCTGATTGAGATGATTCAAGTGTCTCTTGAAAGAGTGTTCCATGATCTACAACTTTCATGAAGGACTCGAAAACTAAATTTAATGTTCAAAGTATAAAAAAATGTTTCCAAAGAATTAGTTGTTTCGGTTAACAGAAATAGACGATGTAACTTAATATTACATAATTTGTGCTTATGGTGGAAATTGGACCCACGATGGATTTTTTTTTTCAAACTTTTCAAAATACCCTCGGTCTTTAACTCAAATAAAAAAATCAAACATGAAATGACTGAAATATCCTTATACCAATTTGTTCTTAGATTAATGAGGCTAATTTTTTAGACCGATTTTTTGGTCGGATCCTTACTTAAGGCCAAATCGTTCAAAACACATGACCTAAAACAATTGGTCATCGTCCTCATTTGGCAAACCCATATAATCACCAATAATATATTGAAAACTGATTTGAAACTATTGCATATCAAGTGCAAGAACATGTTCGCGCAGTGAAACGCGCGAGCTCTTACCTAGTATAATAAAAATCTGAAACAACAAAAATTTTTTTCATGAAACTGAAAATTAGTGTAAAAGTGAATTGTGGGTTATAGCAGATTAGCAGGAAAGTACTGGATTCAATATCAAATCAGCATCACTACTTTACTTGATCATAAATAAATCATGCTGCTTTATTGTTGATTTTTCAGTCTTTGAGTTGAATGATTGCTTAGCCGGTTGAATTGGAAATTTCAGAATTTTTCAAATACCATTACTATGTTTGTGGTTAGATGATTGAATTGAAGTAATAATTTAATTTTTATTATATAGTACTAATTATTAGAACTATATATATTATTGGTTTTGTGCATGGGACCAACAACACCCATGATTTCTAATCATCATGAATTTTGATTTTCTATTTTCTTCCAAATTACTTTCTTTGGTGATTTGTACCTTCTTTTTTTTTTTTAAGATTTGTACCTTATCTATGCTTAGCCCCATATTGCTGAATATAGTGTCCAGCTTTGTCCAAACATTAAGCCAAATTTATCCGGCAATTGCAAATTAAACATTCAAATTAGGAAAATATTTAGAAAGGTAACAATGCTTCATGTTTTTGCATGCGTCAGGTTATACCTAGAGAGAAATTTTGTTCTCACACGTTGATAGAGAATAAAATTTGTTCTTACACGTTGAGCCATGTGCAACGCACGCACGTAAAATAGAAAACTAGTATATATAAGAGTCACTATCATCAAATTTTGAAAATTCCAGCCACCTCCCTTGATTTTTTTTTTTTCATTTTCCATCCACCTCAAATTAACTAAGATGGAACTTTGAGGAAATAAAATAAAGGGTCTAAGAAAATTGAAAGAAATAAGAAATTACCTTGAAGCTTCACCCATTCTTTCATCATCTGGTATGCTGATAATTTTGCCAAAATAATAGGCTCTCTTACCAAGTTTACCAAGTTGGAAAAGAGATTAATATCTAGGAGAAGGTAAGGATTCTCAAATATTAATTTTGTGTAGTAGAAACAACTATACATAGCTATTTATAGAGATTTTTATAAATAAAAGTTAGCCCCTAAATCTAATTAAGAGAATTATAAACTACATGTAGGGTCAAAACCCACCTTGGCCACTGCATTATTGAGAGGCTAGCATCTGCATATTCATATAAACTAGTACTTACTTCCACGTGCGTTGCACGTGCAATACCACATGCATTGCACGTACGTTGTATATGCATTGCACGTGATCTATCGTGATAATAATAGTAATAGTAATGATTATAATTAGTAATCTAATTAGTATGAGATGATACGATATACTTTTTTTTTGCCAGAATAAAACGATATAATTAATAAATTGTATTGTTGGAATATATATTGATGATAATAATAATAGCAATTACTTATATTTAGTACTCCAATTAGTATGAGACAATTAGCGCAATGATAATTAGAGCGAACTATGATATGAGTAATTGTATCTTAATTTACTTATGTTTTTACTCTTGGTGAGATTTCTTTATGTATTTATAGTGTCAAATTCTACTCTCTGATCATTGGGTTTTGTTTGGTATTGTACTATAATTACCAAATACATTTTTATACATTAAGAAATTCTGATTGATGATTGTTTGTACAGATCTCAATTGTTCACCAAGGTGATTTAGTTGGATATATTCCTTGAAGTTGGCAATTATGTATCAACAAGATTCAGATTTAGTGCACTGGTTTCTGGGAGGTGACCCTTTTTATCAAACTGCATATAACACTAACAATGACATAGTACAGCATGATGCAAGCGGCATCTATTATCTTGGACACTATTATAGAGGTGATACTGATACACAAAACCAGTCAGATAGAGAATGATGAGGTTATTGCACGTACCCTTCAAGAAGAATTCTCAAATCTAGCATTGGCAGAAGCTTCTCAATATTCTCATGATGGTGAACAACAGTTTCAAGCATCTAGTGAACCTCATGATTGGCATAGTCCACCAACAAGGAGCTACTATTATTCAGGTGGCCAGAATGTTTCCATGGTGTTTATGTGCCTAATACTATTTACGTTAATTTCCCATAACGTGCAAGCTATGCATATGGTAGATTTTGGTAGATTGCTCATTGGTTATAACAGTCGGGTTATTAAAGGTTTTATGCTCATTGTTCACTCATTCTTTCTTGAAAATTGTTTTGAATAATTTGAGTGATAAATTCAGCTTATGATTTTGGAAATAATTTGAGTCGTATTTCTTCTCATTTATGTGGAATGATTATAGCTATTACTCAACCAATTTTTTGTTATTTGTTTTGTTTCCTAAGGTCTTTGTAGCTATGTTAGGCCACTTTGTTTTGGTAGATTGTAACGTGCAAAGAGGTAATGTTGTTTTCCATTTTATGATTATTATTCTATGTTGCATAATAAGTGTTCACCGAAAGGTTGAATTGCTTTGGTACTGAAGACAAAATAAGAAGCTAAAATGATTGAGGTTATGCAGCGAAGGGCTTTGCCACATCTTTACCAAGTCATTGCCACATCATATTTTTTAAATTTTTTAATAAACAAATAAATACTAAAAAAAAAAGAGAGAAATATCAAATACGTTAACCTAAAAAAATTCACTTTAGTACGTCAACCAATTGGGTTGGGTTGGGCTAAAGTTAGAAATTAATTTATGGGGTGGAAGAAAGAGAAATCGTATGTCAAAGTCAAGCCCAAAAAATTGGATATTGAGTCCAACTCCCATCATCCAATTGGGTTGGGTTGGGCAAAAATACTGCTCATTTCCTTTGTGTGCTTGCCTCCATGAAAAATCTTAATTGGACCAAACAAGTCTGCAGGAATATGGTATGCTATATGTGTATATACATGCATTGATCTCCATATATATAATATATGGTATAATATTACATTTGAACTGTACAAAACACTCTTTTACATGAATTAGAAAACTTGAAAACTATATTCAATCTACTATGCCTGCTCAACTCACCTTCTTTATGTATAGTGTACACTAAACTTTTTGAGGTATCTGTTATCAGCTAGAGGGGGATCCAACCCTGTACATTCACATTCAAAGGGAATTTATTGGAGATAAGAAAATCAGGAAATGATTAGATGATTGGTTGAAGATGATTAGTTTAAGATTAAGAGAAACAAACCTTGATTAGCCCATTTTCGGTACCACATAGAACAATGTCATTAGCTGTTAATAGGCTTGTAATTTTACTGCCTGCTGATATTCTCCCCACTTTCTGTTGTGTTCCTCTTAGCCAAATCTGCTTGCAAATGGGTATTAGTTTGAAACTTGTTTGATCCATTTCTTCTATGAATGAATATAATATAAACCATATGCATACCTGAAGACTGCTGGCTGATGAGCTGCAATTTAAGTATATGAAGTCTTCCACTACTTCCATTGCTACTACATTTGATCCTTTTTCTGGGTTCATTGACATTTGGGGCTCGGAGTTTCTTCTCCATTCCTGAATCATTACCTTCAAATCATATCTAAGCTTCAAATATACAATACCGGCTGTTATATACATGAAGTGTTTAGTTGTTACCCTAATATTGGAACCTGCAACTGTTGAACTTGCACTGTAGAGCCAGTCTCTGTACATTATGAGTGAATTAATGGGCTTGCTTTGCATTCTCCATTTCTTTACTGGTGCTTTCACTTCCCTCTCATGATTACTAGTTATCGATAACTCCTGGAACGAGTAAGATATATATGTGACTAACTAGAGTTTTTGATTGCTTCATAAATGAGTATTAAAGAAGATCCCTTATATCTAACCTGAATGCTTGAATCACTGCAGCCGGCGTAAATCCTTCCTTGAACTACCTTCATGCACCTCACACTTTTACCTTTACACATACTGTTGACTGATCTTAATGAATCAAGAACCTGGAAAAATTGCAATTCTATAGTTTAGAGATATGCCCCTATAGTTTCATTTGTTAGCTAGCCTTATTTCTGGTCAATTGTTACCTTAATGCGGTGGCCTTGAGTGATCATGAAAATCATTTGTCCATATGTCTCTAGTTTTTTAATTGGATCTTTTGTTGCTATAACTTCAATGCACTCCAATTTCTTTTGGACCATCTGCCAAACCTGGAAAAAAGGGTATATGATATGAAACTTTGATGATAAGAAATGTCCAGGTAAATAATATCAGAAGAAATTAAGAAGGATTTTAGCATACCCTAATGGTCTTATCAGCAGATCCACTTAAAAGACCTTCCCCTGGTTCAAAGAGGGAAAAACATGTTACCGCCTTCTTGTGCTCCTTCACGTCCCAAACAAGTGTGGCTGATTGCTCTCTCACATCCCATACCTATTCAATCAACCCACTTCTAGTTACTTTTTAAGTTTCTTCTTCTTTTCTGAACAAATGTGATATATATAGTTGACTTAAAAATCATCAGACATGTTGTTATTATATACCTTAATTGAACCATCAGAGTATCCACTGAAAAGCATTCCCTTGTAGTAGATAAGGGCAGTAACAGCTCCACTATATTTGTGACTTGCCTCTAAAATTTGTGTATGAACACAAGAAATACGCTGCGATTGTCATGGAAACAAGAAGGTCAGATAGATAAATTATGAGCATCAATATGTTGCTTAGGATAACAAATTATGAATATCTGATCTTTGCTTATTTTACAATTTATATGTTCATGATATAAGTTTGCCTCAAGAAAACTAACTGATTTATTTGGCAGATAGAAGTCAGCCACTCTATGTAGTTCATCTGCCATCCAAATTACATTCGAAAATCGCCTCAGAGACTCTCGTACTCCCTCAGAGAAATGAATTAGTTTCTTCAACCCTGCACAAAGAATATGCATCTACATTGATCAAATGGATTGTATACTTCTCCCTACTACTGGATTTTGACTTTACATTTTGGTGGCATGGAGCCAATTTCAATTTTTTTTCTGCTATCTGCTTAATGAAAATGTTCTTGTTCACCTTTTCCAGAAGCATAATTATAGATGCATAGGCATACTAGAAGTCTTTCTTCAAGGTCCATTCCCGGATGCAGAAATTTCTCCACTTCGCCAAGTAAGATTTCACACGCCGAATATCTAAGGCTATTTGAACTTTTGGAAATTTCACAACCAAGCCAAGCAATGATTGTGAGACAGTCCCGAGCAACACTCTTGATCTGACTTCTTAGTCCTTTTTGTAAAGCAACAAATGCAGGCTTCCCCATTTCACTAATGCTTCTTGCAATCTTGCTGCACCATGAGTCTATTCCCACATCCTGCAATTTGAACATTATTACTCTTTAAACCAATAATTAAATCTAACTGTTAATGCTAATCTGCAATATCCTTTCTGTTCATCATACCTGCAGGCATTGGTCCAACCAATCATAGTTTCTTATCATGTTTCGGTGATGCAATGAGGTTAAACCTGCCTTTTTCACTAGCCAAGCTACTGTATATGATTCCCCTGTCCAAGCATAAGTTCCACCAAGATTCGATAGAATTGAAGCTGATAATATCTGAAAATTTGAGCTTTCTTCAGATGCTATGGACTGAAGAAGTACCAGCATAGCCTCCTCTCTGAACATGCTTTTACCACTTGAGTTCTCCTGCATAGATATATTAAACTATCGGTACATAGTCTACATTTTTAATTCTCAGAAAATGGAACTTACTACAAAGGACTAAATTATAGATTTGTCAATGACTTTACCAGTGTGTCTAATTGAAGCAATAAATTTGCTGCCAGAAGTTTGTACTCAGGATGCAATTGCCCAAGACAAGTCACTAATATGTCCATAATACCAATGCCTCCTTCTTTCTGTATCTGCTGCAATAGGCTAATGGCTGATGACCTGAAAAAGGAAAAACTAGACAATGAAATCTTAAAAAACCCTAAATTGTTCTATTTAATGTCATTATGATCAAAGTAATTGCTCATACCGTGGAATACGAAGGACCTCATATAAAAATTCAAGAGCAATGAACCAGGCACGCTTCTCATTACTTTGTAGCAGATGGATAAATGGAGCCACAGGAATGGTTTGGGATATATGCTTTCTGCATTGTCCATCAAACTGCATACACTTTACAAGAATTGTGGCCAAGGAAATATGTTCTTCCAAACTATGATTCCTTGCAACATCAAGGAGTCCAGACAGGACACGAGGAGAACTAATTGCTGCCAAGTGCATGTTGTTTGTAGCATAATCAAATGAAGTTACTAATACTTCAATGATCATCAGTGATGCTGCAGGAGGTGTAACCGGAAGTGATTTTGGTGGCGAACATCTATAAGTACTATTTGAGGTGCAAATAACCTCCACAAGTGTAGGCAACAGCTCTAAAGTCTTGATTTCTGCAGGAGACGGCTTTATTAGATATAAAAGTGTAGCTGCTTCATGTACATTGTGTTTTAGAGCCCTTGCCAAATCGCTTAACTGTAAACCCTTCCTCTTAATATCATCTATGAGTGAAATGTTTGCTGAAATGATTGTTGTTAGTACAGTGACTGATGCTCTTATAACTGTTTCCTCTTTGGAAGTTGAAACAGCAATCAACAGTTGGTCCAAAATGACATCCTTTAACATTGTGTACTTCACACCTTCTTTGTTGTTTAACATTCTGTAAATGGCTGTTACTTCAACAGCATAATCTTTGTCTGATTTCTCTAATCCATCCGAGAAGCATAGTTTTGAAACTGCATTCTCAATAATTTCCAATAATTCACTCTTGGAATCTCTCCTCATAGATAAGCATAATTCGCCGTATTTTCCCCAGTACTTTGAGTCCAACTTCTCCCTTGCAGCAGCATTCCTTTCTTGCTTCATCTGAATCAAGCTTTTGCTCCGTCTATAGGTCGGTGCTATGTGTTCAAAGAGCTGGACCTTTTGTGGGTCTAATTGACTCTGACCATCTTCCACATGGTGTAATCTGTTTACTTTCTTGTCTCCAAATTCTACCATTGATAAATTTAAATCAACAGATCTCAACAAGCTCTCAGAAAAATACTTAGAAATTGCTGCTGTGCCATCAGAAAGATGCAGCTTCCTGTGTAGGTTAGCACAATCAAATTGGAAGATATCAGAAAAAATATTCATTTTGATCATCTATATTAGGCTTAGCATTGAAAATAAGTATGACATAGTTATGAATGGAAACTGAACTGATCATGACTTGCTTGTTCTTTGTCATCCGCATCTCTTCTTGCAGTATTAAACAAGGTTTCCGTGTCCTCCAAGTTGTCCTGATTCATAAGAGGTCAAATTCAAAAAAGAAAAATGGATCAGAAACATAAGAAACAAGAATAAGTATATAAACCGGCTTTGTTAATGTCTATTAAAAGATAACCTCCAAGTCATATTCATCCTCGAAATCTAAATAGCCCGAATTCGCAGAAGTTGATGTATCTGACTGGGAATCCTTGAGCATGTCCTGCAAACGTTTGATGCTTGTGTTTCTGTCTAGCTGCTTGGCCTGAAGTTGTAATCTTGGAATGTGATCCCAGTCATTAACATCTTCATTATTATGAACTTTATTTTCTTTATCTTTTCCAGATGCCTCAGTTTCACATGTAATGCTCTCAGTTATATCTTCTTCAGGATCAAGAGGATGCACCTTCTCATACTGTAAGGATTAATCATAAAACAGAACAGAATTTAGTCAGCCCAAACCCAGGCTATAATTTTAGAACTTGGGTTGAGAATTTGAGTTGCTGAAAAGCACACAATAAGAAATCTCTTCTTCTGAAACTGATTCTAATTCTGATTCAAAGCTCATACGAATAATTAGGAGAAAAACTTAATGATAAAATGAATTCAAGTAGCATACCTTTAAACTAGTCTGCCCTTTACATTGGTGCATATTTGTATTTGAAGATTCTGTGCTGCTGGCCATGTCATGCTCATACTTGCTGAATAACAGAATAATCATGAGAAAGGAGCATTATGCATTAGGAACTTGAGTTCTTCTAAATTTAACGCGATGATCTTCAAGTTCTGTATATGATATTTAACCTATAATAATTAAGTTAAGAAGAGTGTCAGAAGAAAAATGTACCCGAAATTGTGTGATTCATATGCAGGGGACAGAACATCACTGCATCCGTATTGTTGTTGAGTTGTCTCCCCATATAACATGACCCGGTAATACATTAACCAATGTTTGTATCTTCTTGCTATCTGCCTTGTCAATTCATTAAGGTTGTTGTCTTCCTTATTGCACGAAACGAAAAGGGTTTCACAGAGTTGTGAGGCAAATTCTGTCCGAACAAGTTTCGGTGAGACAAGCAATGCTTGGAGGAAATGTAAGGCAGCCTGCAACTGATCTTTCTGTAGATTCTTGACAATTGCTAGGTAAAAGTAAGAGCAACAAACCAAATACTCATTAGGAATACCGGCAGTGATGCCTTGTTCATCAAGAAATGCAGGAACCTGAAGCATTTTCTCCGAATTCTTCAGCCGGGAAGCTTTCTCTTCCGGACACTTTGCTTGGAATGCAGCTTCAATGCTGTCAATACCCCAATAAAGATTAGACTTGACAGCATGCTCAGAGAATTCAAAAAACTCCTGCTTCTGGAAATTCAGCTTGGAAATGCATTTCAACCTCAAGGCATTCCTGGTTTGATTATCTTTTATCAATTCACAAATGTGTCGGTTGATTGAAATCACAAGTACCCTTGTGGATTCAAGGTCTGGTCTATCATTTTCATAAGATGAAGGTGAAGGGGAAGAAGGATATTGAGAAACAGGAGCCATGAAAAATGTTAGAAGTTTTTAGTTACTTGAGGAATGAAAGTACAATTGCAGAAAAGATAAATAAAGAGGAAGAAGCAGAAGAAGAAGAAGGGATTCATAACAATTTCCCGTGACCATTTTAGCCAAATTCCAAAACCTTCATGGTCCCTATATTGCTACAGACAAAATATTGACCGTTGCCCCTTTCAGGGAGGGAAAAAAAGATGAAAACAAAGCACTTATCTTCACATGTCTTTTTTATCATAATTCACTTATGAAATTTGTTTGTTTCTCCCTTTTTTCTGTTAATCATGGTTACTTGCTTATACCATAATTTAGAATAATAAGCTTCTACAATCATACTTTAATAATTGATATTTTGATTTGATTATTATTAAAAAGTTTGACAATAGCTGTACAATTAGAGACTCCTTGAATTTGATTAATCTTTTTCTGCATCAGACATTACACGTATTCTGTACAATCAATGTACTATGTTTATATATAATAATCTAATAATTTTCTTTGCCTTCTTTCTCACGGGACAGGATTCTTCTTGAATTATTGTAAAGTATATTTTAAAACCCTTTACACATGCAACTTCATATACATGTTCATCATGGAGAAATTAGGTCTTGGTCCGAATTAGTCGAGACCCAATGTGGCTATCAAATACCGGGTTATGTTCATCATGTGTATGCTGCTCTACTGAGATCATCATCAGAAACAAAATTGCAGTTGTATTTTTAACTGTTTTGAGTAATGTAATTTATTACTTAATAGACAAAAGTTAATTCTAAATTTGTTCACCAAGGACTTTGCAGATATGTACAACAAGCTATTTTGTCCTTGACATTGTATTCAGTTCCATGCTACAGATAGCAGATATTGACATTTCAGAAGATTTCCATTGTAAACATTGGGAGACTATCCTATCATCTGCTCTGTCAAAACCAATTTTTTAACCCTACCATTTACCAACAATATGGAAATTACTGTTTGTAGCTTCATTGTTCAATTATTGCTTGATAAAATTCTAACTTTTCCTATGATTTTTCCTAAGATGATTCCTCAAGTTTCTTTTTTGTGGGTCTGAAATCCAGTTAAGCTATAACATGCAATAATTCTCTTCTGATAATCCTATATGCATTGTAATTTTGTTTGGAATGATGGAGGCCAATTCTGATAACATTCATGAGGCTGTCATGAGAGTGACATTTTATGCACAAAGATAGAACCCTATGCCCTATAATTTTGTTCTCTATTAACAGTTATCCCATCAATGTGACATGTAAACAATGACAATCACACACTACATTGTAATAACAACAAAAACTTCTTCACTCAAATTTAAGGAATTGTTTTTCTCCATTTAGGCTTCGAAAAAACGATCTTTCTCTAAAGCTTTTGAACTCTACGAACACATACTATTTAACATAAAATTCCTTCTCTGACTGAGATGGTAGAAGATCAGAATCCATCTAAGAAGGTCTCGAATTCGAGATTTCCGACTTTTCTAGATAGACCATTTCCCCTACCTCTACCTCTCATATGTATCTACATAAAATTAGGCCTTCCTATTCAGGTAACAATATATATATATTGCCATTTAATGAATTGACCAAAATTATATGTTGGTGAACAAAATCTTGTGGAGGTTTTCTGGTTCAGATTAGGAGCAAATTTAGGCAGTGAGCCCATGAGGCCATGACTTCAAGGCCAAGGCTTTGAAGTGGGCCCCACCCCCAAACAGATGGATTGGACCCTTGTCTGTCACGGGCTCAATTTGTTTCTTTTTTTGTTCTTAAAAACGCACCCAAGCTGTGCTTTCAACGTTAGATCACAATCACATGTACCCCAATGATTTGTATGTAGTTTAATAATTTAATGGAGAAAAACAGGTAATCGCTTTCTCTTCTGAAGGCTGTGATACACACAAAAGAGAATCAATTGTCATGGCCTACCACATTGAATTTCTTTGGCAATTTTCTCAAATTTGGGCTCTCTTTTCTCTTTTAAGCTGCAATATTGCTAGAGCAAATGTTAATAATGCAGGTTTTAGCAACTACTTATAGCTACATTATTAGTTTTAATTAAACATCGAAAAAGATTAAATAAAAACACATTGATTGAGGCTTGTAACCGTTTCACCACCGTTTGACCGTTTTATCACCGTTTTGGGACCAAACGGAGCTTAAGTATAAACTCCGTTTCAATCGCTGCTCTAATAATCTCATTTGTACGGTACATAATCTAATCTGTACAGTGTAATCTCATCTGCACAGTTGCTAAACAGTGTCAATCGCACCGCTCTACTAAACGAAGCCTAAATAGTTCAAAATTGGGTTGATTAATTTAATTGAATTCATTATGTTGAAATCCTGATCAAGCCTTTTGAACTTAATTTGAAGACCACATGAGTTATAGTTTTCTTATCATATTTACTTTATCTGGTGCATGTTCATGATCATCAAATTAATGCTAAAGTCTAAAAGGGTAGTGATTTTTTTCAGCTTTTTCCTTTAGCTTTGTCCCTTCTATGCTCCCATGATTCCACCCTTACTAATCCTATCTCAAAAACTCATGCTTAAGCTTTCTTTTTAGTGTTCAGACAATATAAAATTTGATTTGTTGCAAGATTCTCATTGACTAACAAGAAAACTAATAGGAAAATGTTTTCCATCAACTGCTTTCTCAAATTAAAACTTCCCAAGTCACATTCAATCTCAACTCCCTTAATTGTTTGAAACATATTAGGTTGATCCTCTACGTAACAAGACATGTCTTCATGTGTAAGATTTGGACAGCCTTACCAGTTTCAAAATAAGAAATTCAATAGTACATAATTAACAATTAATGTCATCATCTACTAATTTGATGCATTTCTTAATCAAAGATAATGATACAAAATCACCAAACTTCAAAAAGACTATACTTCAATATGTAATCAATTTCCCATGCTTTCTGCAAAATCCCATTTCGGAAATAGTACTGGTAGAAATCATTATTGCCTTGTTTTGATCATCATTGTTTTGATTGAAACTTCCCATGGAGTAAGGGAACTTCGTCTGCAGGAGGCTGATCAGGATGTTCCAACACATTTGAACTTTTTTCGTGCGGCTTTGATCAGAGGGCGGCGAAGGGAGGTATCATGTGCCAAAGATGCAAATATTTGCTTGAAGAATCCTTGGGGTGGCATTGGCAACACTTGCTGTTTTCAACAGTTTTGCAGGGATACTCTTAGGGATTCAAACAACTGTGGAGCATGTGGCCATGCATGTGCTTTCGGACTCCTTTGTTGCCATGGAAAGTGTGTTGATCTTCAGAATGATCCCCAAAATTGTGGTTCATGTTTTCAAGAGTGTCCTCGTCCCAAAACTTGCTCCTTTGCAATGTGTGATTATGGTAACTAATTTTCATTAATAAATGATCTTAATTACTTCTTGCTGTTTTTAAGGTTCTTTCTGGTTCCTGATTTTCTTCTAAATAATGGGTTCTGATTAATCTATTGAAATCCTTATGATTTATATTGAATTATAACTTTTTTCCAACATGTTATTATAGTAGTATAAGAGATATACTTGAGGATTGTGTCTCAGATTTCAGGTTCAAAAGTGTCAGAAATGGGTTGTGGCCTAAGTTAAAATATTAATGTAATCATAGAGGTAATTAATTCAGTAAAGTTGTTCCAACTTTCTATATAAGATCAAAGCCTGGGAATTAGAAAAAAGAAAATGTTTCCTCTGCAGCATGTGGTGTGGGATCCAATTGCCCCTGCCTGCCGACTTATTTAATCTCTGCACTCTTGGCCCCTTTTACTTTGTGTACTACTACTAAATTGTCCACTTCCCATTGGAAGATTGCCCCATTTTGCTCTCCAATTATATATTATCATCAAATTTACAATTTTCATCACCCATCTTCATCAAGATATAAGAATTTATGAACAACACTTGGTCAAAAAAGCAGCAGAAAAACTGGGAAATTAAAGGGTATCTTATGGTCTTAAATTGGAAGGTTTTTGGCATTGAAAGGAAAAAAGTTATTGAATCTTATTACTACTTGAGAAGTAAAGTTTAACCTCTCCCAAAACTTTACTTAACCAAGCTGCAGGGAAGGCTCCCACATGCTTCTCAGAGACCTAAGAGTCAAAATACCACTTCAATGGCCTTTTTGACTAAAGTCATGCATCAATCCCAACTTTTCTGAATGTGTATTATTCACTTTCGCCATGATATGAATACCCAAATATGATGACCATGGCTTCAGCTTCGCTACCGGCATTTGTCATTACAGGTTCACTAATTTGTTCCCTAATAATGTTCTTAGTATCTAATTTCCCTTGCTTGTTTTAAAAGTAAAGCACCATTCCAAGAAGGAAGCTGCCGGTGCCTATAGCTATTATATGCTTCTAAATAATACAACTGTATTGCAATGGCAAAGGCAAAGCAGTCAATGGGTGAAGAAATGACTTGGAAGCTTTTCCATATACACGCCGATGCCGCGGATCCCCAGAAATTGAAAGGAAAATCACCCTTTTTGCCTTTGTTAACGTTTCCACCAAAATAAACAAAGACTACTCGAAGTCTCACATAAATCCAAAGTCTCTAAGACATGGAAATTGTATATGGGAAATTGGAAGGAAATCAAATCAACCTTTGCCTTTGGTAATGTTTCCACCAAAATAAACAAAGATTACTCAAAGTCTCACACAAGTCCAAGTCTCTCTCCTTTGAAGACATAGAAAATTAATGTATATGCAATTTCCCCCATAATTTTCTATTGGAACAAAATTATGAATTTGCACCCATGTGGTCGGTGATCCACACTCGTTCCAAATAATGGGGTAGCTAGATGGAACTTTCAAATCCTTACCCCGCGCACGCAATTGTACTACTTTCGCTTATTGCATATATGATGCATTTAAGAGGTGTACTAGAAAACAAGATCCGGAAGTTTCAATAATTTGTTCTAACTCTTAGCTCCTATAAACTTTGCTAATTATTAATTTCAATTTCATGGAGTTTTTACCTCTTACCTTCAAAATCTTATCATCGAAATCTGGTATGAGATACGATATCGGGTAGTTACAATTAATGGAGTTTAACTAATTTGAATTCGTATTAGAGTCTAAATTGAACTCCATTAACATTCATTTTCTCCATTCATAAAACCTGAAATCACCATCTAATGACTACTAATCTACTATTACTAATCAAACCATGATGTCCACAAAGTAAGGAAAGAGGACTTATGGTTCATAAAAAGTCGAAAATCTACTTTATTTTTTGATGAGTACATACATGAATGATGAAAGCAGGAAGGTCCAATTAAAATAATACCAAAAGTTCCCTACTTAGACATAATAAAATGACTCTAGTTTCAACAGTTGAACAACTCGTCTAAACTAAAGTCTCCCCAAGTAAAAAAAATTTTAAAAAGAAAAATGGTAAACAAAATAAAATTTAAAACAAAACGCGTTTTAAGTTCTCCAGCCACTCTCTTACCCTATTTCAACCTCCCCCCATTATTCTCTTCAAACCTCCTTATTATTTCATTTCAGTTTTAATTTCTCACTTCTCACATCCCAAAAAATCCTCCACCAAACGCCACAATGATACCAGAAAGGCAAGGCGGTCCGCCGCATGGAATAATACTAGCGGTGGTGGTAGGCATCGTGGTTTTAGCTCCATTTCTGTTCGGTGACCAAGGTGAAGCCATAACTGAAGCCATTGCCGAGCTCTTGAGTCCAGTGGGTCTTCTTCTTTTACCCATCATTCTCCTCCTTACCATCCAGTTCCTTTCCTCAGATCGCGGCTCCTTCGTCTCCAGCATTTTCTCCACCGGCGAACCCGACACCATCCATCGTGTCAGTGGCTCCCCTGTTGGGGTTGCCCTATTTCTTTTCCTCATTTTGTTCTTGCTTTACAACCGTGTTTCCATATTCGGCGGCGGTGATGATTCTGATGATTGATTCTTCGGCGGCGGTGATGATTCTGGTGATTGATTCGTTGACTGCTCTGCTTCGATCTGGCGTGGCGTGGCGGCCTCTGTTTTTTTTATTTGTATACGGTATAGTACGTAGCATGACTTTTGTAATTTTACGTGAATACCCAAGTGTTTCAAAGGGTGTATCTAAGGGGGTTGGATTAAGGAAATGAGGGCATTCTTGTCATTTAAAATGTGGAAATGTTGAAAATTTTAACTGAAATCTTGCAGAATTCTGAACTATCCCCTGTTTCACTGTTTAGTTATACGTAAGTATTACAAGGAAATCTTTGTCTTCCTTAGTTCTGATTGACTGTTAGCTAAATAGTAACTAACGGTAGATGTGGTGGTTGTCCCGGCGGTGACACGGTGGTTGGCGGCCGCTGGTTCAGCCATCATGAGAGTCTGAGGATTCAGTCTCAACTCTCTTTTTGTCGTTTTGTTTGAGGCTCCTCCTTTTTGGACTGACATTCTCTACCATTTTTTAAACTCTCTGTGGCTCTTGATTTCTTTACATGGGCACGTGGGCACGTGCTCTTCCTTTATCAAAGGATGATGATACTCTGCTCCCACTTTCTTCTCTTAATGCAAATTTTTAATGATTTGATCAATAATTTCCCATACATTCATGTTTTCATATCCAACATGTACTAGAAAATGTTCAATCCAAAAGATATCAAGCCTTTTGATAAACTTTACATGATTTTAATTGGTTTCGATTAATTCAGAATTGAATTACTTTGAATCTCACATCCGACATCTTATTGTCTTGAATCTCAAGTCCGACTCCGACATTTTACTTAAGGTTTAATTTAATTTCAGGTTTAGTAAAAGTTGAGAAGGGCATCAAACCTATAAGAAAAGGACCATAGCTAAAAATAGGATGGGTTATAATTCAATTCAATCATTCAACTTGAAAAACGAGAAATTCGTGTATGAGGGCATTAGCATTAGACATAAGCAACATGTACCTATAAAGTGAATTAAACACAAGTGCATCAAAATCCAATATTTCATTTTAAAAGTTTTAATGCCTGTTCCTTTCAATCTTTATAGCTTCCTTTATTTATGTTAAGAAACAAAACTTTCACAATCTAATTTTTCATTTTAATTTCCTTAAAGTACCATCATTTTCATAGTGGGTGGGCCTCCAATACCACTAAATCCAAAAGACTAATAAATTTCCTTAAAGTTGGGTTACCTACTTTGGGCCACCCCCTCTTGCATAACGAAAATGTTTAATTCAAGAGACTATGGGCTTTTAAAGATTGGTTGCTATAATGCTATTGCTGGTCCAAATAACCCCACAGGCCACAGCCACCGATCCATCTTCATTTACTGCCCTACTTGCCACTCATTCATCTTCCAAAGATGGAAGATTAGTAGAGAGATTACAGTGTTAACTACAAGAAAATATTACAAAATAATAATAATGATAAGATAAAAAGGAAAGAAGTCAACAAAAGAATGATTATTCCAATCCTAAAACCTTCAAGTAGAGCAGCAACAAGTAACAACTTTCAAAATGCTAAGCAGAGTAACCAAAGAATAAACAACTTTCAAATGCTAAGCAGAGTAACCAAAGAATAAACAACACTCAATTTTGCATTTCCATACTAATCACATGGAGCATCCAAGATATGAATCTGGGGAAAGAAGTATAGACATCTCCGGAAGTGGAACTCGATGAGAATGAAAACAAAAGTAACAATTGTTAAGACCCGTGTTTATTTGTGCATAACTATCCTTGCTTTCGATACCCACAATATTAATACTACGTACAATAACAAATTGCAGACTGTAGATTTCATCAGATAGCAAAACGAGAACATCATGACCTGAAGGTGTCTGCAAGCCTCATTAGCACCTCGGCATACATTGAAACTCAGTCTTGAACCACAGCACAATCTAGCAGAGTATTGCAAAAGAGTTTCCTTGGAAAATTTCTGGGTTAAATCCTTGGAATTAATCCCTCAATACCCACGACTCATCTAATTACACTGCTTTGGTTCCATGCCAATCAACATGACATCTTGTTGATGATTTCAAGGAATCCAATCCTATTCAATCAGGAAAAATGCATTTGTAACATTCAAATAGCAAACAGATAACATCATATTATCTAAATATCTAAATGAGCGCAGAAGTAAACTAATAAATTGCTTAAAACCCCACTGGCTATGGTGCAGAAGTAAACAATGAAACTATGGAATGAAGAAGACATGAAAGTTACAAGTTTGCGGTTAAACTTACCTTCATGCAAGTCCAAGATTTTGTAGTTTATTACAATGTGGAGTTGGCAGATTCCTATTCCAATGACGCTTCTGGCGTTCCACTTGACAATAGCGCCATAGTGTATGTCTATAATCCTTGATCACATTGTCCTCAACACTAGCTCGAGCAGTACTTCCAGGTGGAAAGTTCACATCAAATGATGCTGATTTGACATAAAATTCCACTCCATATTTCTCAGTTGTCTTAGGAATCTGATATGAGTAATTTTTAAACAGTGAGTATTCAGGCTCAGAAAACGGCAGATAAGCGAGCAAGAAAATCAACAAAAATGGCAATATTTGAAGAAGAACCAAGACATTAGGTCCTCCTCCATGATGCTCCTCCCTGTGATGACCACCGGTTCCTCTAGTCCTGTAAACATGAGACGTCCTAAACATATCTCCCTGACCAAAAAACGCTCTGAATATCTCATCAGGATCAAAATCATCATCAAACAAATCATGCCCATGTCTCCTCCTCTTTCTCACATTATGCTGCTGATTGTACTCAAATTGATCAACCAAACCCACCTGATCATACTGCCTCCTCGAACCTTCATCACTTAAGCACTTAAATGCCTTGCAGACCGTCTTAAACGCTTCTTCAGAACCCGGAGCCTTATTCTTATCGGGATGAACTTTCAATGACAACTTCTTATAGGCTTTCCTAATCTCATCAACCGAACAAGTCTTTTCGACACCAAGAATTGCATAATAATCCTTGTTTCTCTTAATCTGCCTAATCATCTGAACATGTTCCTCAGTATAACTCCTCTCTCCATCCACACTATCATTCAACTTAGATGAACTACCTTTATTCTCATTGCTAGAAACAGACTTTCCACTGCCAGGAAAACCAGCCGGGGAAGCCCCACAATCAAGGTTTTCGCAAGCAGCCAAAAGTTGATCAACAGGTAAACTATTATTAAGACGTTGAGCGATTTTAATGAATTTCAACGCACGCTCTTTCTTACCAGAAGCAATCGCTTCTTCAGCAATGCGAACACATCTTAAAGCTTCATCTTTATTACTATCCATAATAATATTCAAAAAAAAATCTTTAAATAAATGGTCTAACTCCAAACCCTAACTTCCCAAAAGAATTAGCTTGAAACAGAATTGCAAATTGATCACCTAAATTCAAAAACGAAATGCGGATTAGCGAAATTTCAACTAAAAGGTTTCAAAAGAAGTGGAAAATATAATTAAATTTTGAAATAAATTAGAAAGATTAAGAGAGATTCAAGAGATTAAGAGACTCACCTGACGGAGAGATCCGAGTCGGAGAAAGAGATAGAACTGGAGGTTTTAGTAGAATAATAATTGACCCGAAAGACAAGAATGAATGACCCGGCTTCCGCAATTTTATAGTTTATGGAAATCGAATGAAAACGCGCCACGTCATATTCCAGGAAGATATTTCTTTTTTTTTTTTTGGTGAAAGAAAGAGATATCTTTTTTTTTTTTTGAACAAAGAAAAAAAAGAGATTTCTATACTTTGTAGTTTGTACAAGAGCTCACTAGAATAATTAAGGTACTTGGTGCCAAAAAAGAATAATTAAGGTACTAATTTGCTACTATATATGATTTTAATCATGCTGTGACGACTGAAGAGTGGAAAATTTTCAATGCCATTTAAACTATAAAGTATTATATCTATCAATTCCACTACATCATCTATGGTCCAAACTAATGAAATGTTGATGATTGAAATTTTTTTTCTATAATTACTACAAGTACAACCTTACCAAATCACCAACAACGGATTGGATTAAGTGGTAAGCGGTTTGTTCAAGCTTAAGAAGGTCTCATGCGTACGCAACTGCCCCTGTTGGGAGACTCACCCACCATAACCAGGTGTGCGACGCGGGTCGAATCCGGATTAGTCAGGACTAAGCCCTGTATACCGGATGAGATACCAAAAAACAACCTTACCCAAATCAATGTCCCAAATTTTAGAAAATTTAGGGCTAAAACTGATTATAAATTTGTGCCTAAATATTTATCCAAAAAAAAATTGTGCCTAAATTTTAAGAATAATTTTGAATTGTCACCATTTTTTTAGTTGGGACCATAGATGGTGTGTTGGAATTGATCCATCTAACAATTAGTCCATTTAAACAAAGTCTAGAAAATATTTCCCATTTGGCTCGATTTTTATTAATTAGGATTCAATTAAAACTATACCAAGATGTTTATATAAGATAGTAGCATATGATTTTTTTTTTTTGAGGGAAGTAGCATATGATTTTAGTTTCCCTTCCGAGATAATTATAAGTATATAGTATAATTAAGATAATAAGGTTAGACTCTTTTTTTTTTTTTATATCGACAAGGTTAGACTGTTAATTCAATTGAGAACACGTTGTTTCTTCTGTACTAAATACTAGTAACATATTACTAACATGCCTCTGCATGGCAATGATGGATTGCCAATATATAAGAAAAGTTGAATATTGTTCACTATTTACATTAATAATAATTTAACTTGTGCTCAGATGGAAAAGATGAGCATTCGGAAACATTAGTTTTCATTTTCATCATCAGAATGGAAGGACTGTCGTCTCCTTACTGATTCCAATACATCTAAAGGGCGATCATTTTGAGCACTGGTCCCTGCCTGGACAGACTTGAGTTTTGGCATACTAATGGAATTAAGTGGTGATGCAATTGCTCCCTTGTTCACCTCCCTTAGTACAGACCGAGCAGTCGCCTCAGCAGCTGCATCCGCCATTGCTGATGCTACTTTCGAATTACTCTGCAGCTTCTCCTTCAACTTGTCATTAACATGAGTCCCACTTGCACTCTTCGAAACATGAGGCGATTGGTAGCCACTTTGGTTTTGGTTGTTAGCAACTGCCTCTGCAGCTGTTGTTCTAGCCTTTGCCGATTCATATTTCTGCATATCATATATGAGCTCTTTCTGGAGCTGTTTGTCAGCAACTAAAATGTCATCGATCTCATTTTTGTAGTCCTTTAGAAGGACTCGCAGGCATTCCATGAGGGAACCGATGAGAGGGCTATTCTTGCTTTCTAGTAGCCGTTTTAGCTCTATAAAGATGGGGATGGTATTCTGAATGAGGCCCTTTCTTACTGCTTGTGTTATAGCCCTTCCTTTGGCGGCAGCTGCAGCTGCATTACTATCTCCACCTTCTTCCTCTACCTCTGCTGTCTCAGATGCAGATCCACGATTTGATGAGGCCCGGATCTCTTTGCAGGAAAGAATTTGGAAAGCATCCTGCTCCCTCGAACATAAATGAAATGTTTTGCATCAGAATCATGAGTGACCACAAACTTACATATCAATTACTAGTTAGAAGAACTGCCTCCTGACCACCCAATCTTAACAATTTAATTGGCTGCAGCCATGCATTATATTAAAAGATTGGGCAAACATGATTTACGAATTTGCACATGACTAGTACCTGCAGAACCGACTGTCCAGTTATATCGTCAATATTGAGCATACCATCTGATGCAGCTGCAAGAATCTCTGCACATAACTTTGCAAAAGTGGCCAAAAGGTGCTCTGGAGCCATTTGTTTCAGCAAACACACATAGATTCGCATCCTTTTAGACCTGGAGCTCTCATCATTACCCCTGGAAAATAGTAACATAGAATAGATTTTATCAAGGAAACAATGCTTAACAGATCATAGACACGGGCCTCAATCACAGAACTTTCTTTGTGGCTGATTGAAGACCATGACATGAGTACCTGATAGAAAACTGTTTGCTTTCTGTCCTTGATTTCTTAGAATCATTATGTCCATGGTGGGCATGGCAGTCATTTAGAACATAGATGGCTTCCACAAAACTGTTGTAAGCTAGAAGTGGGGCCTTGGCTGGATCAAAATCATGCAGAAAAGTCAATACAATGAACATCTATTACCAACTTCAACAATGTTATAATTCATTGTTACAGCTCCTAACCTTTCAAAATACTTCCAAAGAGAAAGTCAGCAAGTTGTCTTATCTTTTCTGATTCATCAACAAGACACAGAAGGAACCGAAGGAATAGCACTCCTCTCCACTTTACATAGTCCCTCTGGATGTCAGAACAAAAATTCATAACATGAAGACTGCTATTAAGATAATATCACACGTCAAAAAACCAACAGAAACCTACCTGTAATAACCTTGAGAGCAGTATGAAAGTCTGCCTTCTGACAAGTTCACATGGATCACGGAGACACTTGGTGATCTTTGCTATATAACTGCAAAGTTCAGAAATTGTTTTAAAGGAGAACAAATAGTCTCATTGAAAAGCAGTCTCTTATGTTGTTCCCGTTCTCAACAGTAATTTTTACTTGTTAATGGTAATTAGTTGTTCTGGATATTGGAAGAAACTACCCTAATGCTCATTTCTATTAAATCTCCAGACTCACCAATCAACTAGAGCAGTATACCGAACGCAAAAGTCTGCCATCATCACTACAAGGTTGTTGCGAAGGGCTGCACAATCACTCTTTTCTAGTTCCTGCTTTCCAAAATGCAAGGTTAGGTATCCAATACTATTTGAAACTGATGACACTGAGAAACATTGTAAGATAAACGTGGAACAAGAGCAGGGAAGAAGTGCATGTTAGATAAGACCATATGCATGATGCACAGAACAAATTTGGGGAATCACGTAATCTAAGAATTGATGTGCTTGCCTATGCTTATAAATGTTTTTCTAAACAAGTTTCAAAGAATAGGAATGTCTAAACTAGGATTTCCAACAAAAGCAGAGGTAGATGTTAGTATGAAGAATATGTCAGAATTTTAGAGCATAGACTAGACAAGCTACTAGTTTGATGACTATACCTGTACAAATAGAGGAATGTAACTCTTTGCAAGTTTCCCATCAGCCAGGCAAATTTTCCCCATCGTCAACCATGCTTGAATATACAAAGAAGGGGCAGTTTGCTTCAAAGATACCCTAGGCCCTGGTAGTTTATTTAACTTGGGATCAGGATTTCCTGAAGTTATTATTGTGTATAATAGTGGAACAATGGCGCTCACATCAGCAGAAGGACAAACAAGAACCAAAGACCCAACAGTATAAACTGCAGTGACTGCTTCTGACAATAGCCTTGAAGAGCTTGCTGCTAGCTTCCCTTTTCTGCTCCCACTTCTTGGTGGTGTAAAGAAAGTATCACTTGTATTTGCTTCTTTATCCTCAGCAATGTACTTTTCCAAAATTTTACACGCTTTAGAGAGGAGTTGCTGTCCCCATCTGATCACAAGTTGATCAGCCTCCTCAGGAGTTAATGCCTTCCGCTTGCACAATGTTCTGAGAGCTTTTACATGAGCATTGACCTGCCATCAAATAGCCAGCTGATTATGCAGATCCATAAGCCACTTGCAAAGGCATAAACATTTAATCCTAACTGCATACAAACAAGTATATTTCTAACAAGGGAGGGAAATAGGGTCCTAGAGGGGGGGAAAAAGAAAAAGAAAGCATTGCTGCATTTCCAGGGTTTATCAGTACCCTATAATAAATACCTCTGTGGAATGCATGCTGAACTTTTCAACTCTTTTAAGCAAGTTATGGGCTAAATCTGCAGCAGGTTCAGCAGGCAACTCCACAGACACATTTGAGATGGTTTGCAAGAGGAAAACACGATCTCCTGCCCATGCAACTGAATTGGATTCTATGCCCTCTTCATCTTCAGCAATTCCTTTCATACATGGGCTTTGAAACTCGGCTTCTGCTGCATGCTTGTCAAGGAGCTGCCAGTGGTGATGGAGGAATTCCCAATCCACAGATTTTGAAAGATATGCTGACACCTCTGATAGAAGAAACCAAGCACCAGCCGGGGCTGTCCACTTCTCAATTGGCATGGAATGGCTCAACCAGAGAGATTCAGACGTCTTTATAATATTTTGAAGAGCAATAGCAATCTTGGGCTTTAGTCTCTTCTTCTTACCCAGGCTTGTGCAAATTTTCTTCACCCATGGAGCAACCTCCGCATCGCAGATGCCTTGCAAAAGACCCAATACCCCTTCAGCAAATGACAATTCCATCTCCCTTTCTAAACTCATGGCTGTTAGATTTGAATCAGACAATATAGATCCTTTCTTGGCTGAACAAGCTGATCCTGCTCTTGATACTCGGTCCAAAACCAATTCCAAAAACAAGTTCTCACATTCTTCTTGAATACTAGATTCATTATCTGTTATTAAACGTGGAACAGAATGTAGCCACTCCATAGTCACATTTTCATCTGAAAATGTTCTGAAGGCCTGCAAAGTTGTTTTCAAATCCAATATGAGGTGGAAAAGTGCATAAGAAGCAACATATACACCCAAGTGAACAAATTCAAAATAGACATCCTAGATATCACGATGAAGCATTAAATTTTATGAAGGCATGTAGTCCTGATTTGGCTCAAATGGGCATCATAAACTAATTGAACATATAATGTGCATAACGGCGAATAGAGAAACGCAATTGAACAAGGAAACTGGAAGAAGCCAAAATGTAAATTAACCTCAGAAAGTGCTGAAATGGCGGCTTTACGTATGCTAACAAGTGGATCTGAACAAGCCATACCCATCGTCTTGAGCACAACTCCATCAAAAGAACCACCTAAAAGGGCTGTAAGCTTTGTAACCAGAAGAAGTGCTGCCTTCCTAACAACTGCCTTCTCATCCATGCACCTCTTCCTCAAAAGATCATTCGTTCCATCCTCTGGCCTCTCCTCCCCACCATGACCTAACCCCATTACTTCCTTCAGAATACCCTTATTTCTGTCATCACCAGACAAAAACCCCACAGCTTGTGCCAAGCTTGACAGGGCTCGAGCACGAATTCCAGCACCCGAATCAGAACATCTCCGAATCAAAGCTTCCAAGCACCTTGTCCCCCAAGAACCCTCAACTTCAACATCAGAATTTACCCCTAGGGGGTCCTTCAACGACATCAACATAGTTGCAATAAGATCAACACCTAATAGCCTAAGATTAGCCTTCCCTTGAGTCATCTTTAATGCATACTCTATATACCCTATCTGATCATCAAGTTCCATCACTTTAACAACCTCCATGATAGACTCCACTGCCAAAGCCCGCGGCTCAGCTTTCTCAGGCGCCTTTTGAGCCAAATACCTTGGAAAATTAACAACAGCTTTCTTAACACCCTCACTCTCATTTCCAACTTCCATCATATTTCTTGTCACAAACCCTAAAGCAAAGCTTCTTGCTTGTGATTTAACTAATAATATCAATGGCAATAAAACCTTCAAAACCTCAGCAGCCGTATTAGCCATCTCTCCGTGTTCAGACCTCAAGACTCCACTCAAAACACGCGAACACAAATCCATTAAGCGATTAAAAGCACCGGAATTGCCAAGCTTTTCCATTGCCATCAAAGGAATTTCACCTACTGTTTGTATCAAAGACTTCAAACTATCAGGAAACCTATCCAAATGAATTAAACCCAAAACCGAGACCAACCTTTCAAACACAATGAAGACTTCCTTCATATCCAAACAGTCGCTTTCTTGACCCTCTCCCTCACTGTAGCCCCCCGAACTCCTAACGTTAACCCGCGTTCCGCGTCCCTTCCCCCCACCTTTCCTCTTTCGATTAGGCGGCGCCTGGCAAGGAGGAGACTCATCAGGTTGGGCCACAGGGCGGTTTTTAAAGGCACGGCGAAGGGAGCGGAGGAGGGAAAGGAAGGAAATGGGAGTAAAGAGAGTAAAAACAGGGGAATTTGGGGAGAGGAGAAGAGAGAGGTAAACTTTAGAAGCTAAAAGAGAGAGATTAGGGGAAGGGGCCGAATCCATTGTGAAAGATAATAAGTTAGTGAGAGAAGAAGGGGTGAGACTTTTCGAAGGGAGGTCATCAAAGAACTGGGAAATGAGGTCTGGGTCGTTTGTTGATAAAAGGGATTGGAGATCTAAGAGAGTAGAGCGAGAAATGGTTGGAGATTGGCTCTGGGTGCTTGGGGTTTGACTGATTTCTTCGAGGTCCGTCAGGATTCTTGCTATGGTTTCTTCCATGGCTATGGCTATTCGCGAATTCTTGGGGGATTTTGAGTTGAAGTGTTTCTGTCTTTCTGGGTAAGAAAATATTCCGCAGGAGAGGAGGGTGTTCGTTGAAATGCTTTGAATTTTTTGTATTCCCGCTGAAATTCATCAAAAGCTTACGGCAAAAACTCATATAATCTTTTTGAATTTGCTAACTACCAAGTTAATCATAAGATTAATAAAGTTAATAATCAGAAGGAAACGGGCCCATGTAACCGAACAGAAAACGAAAATGGGCCTCGTGTTTTGGACCCTGTTTTCTAAAACAGGGAAGAGCTTAAAAAAGAGTCTTCGAAAAAAGCATTAAGCAGAAGCAAATTTCAATTTCAAAGCCCACAGCGGCTCAATATGAACCAATACCAACTATTACCAAGTATTGCATGTACATGGGCTTTACTAGCCCTTTACATACATATCATTTTACTTTGGATTTCGATTAATTTAGAAATGAGCTATATCTGACTTTAAATTAAAGGAAAACTCTTTTAGTACATGTTTTCTTTATTAAAAAATTTCGAACATAAGACTTTATTTAAAAAGCATCGAGTTATTTCAACTCTACCCAATTATCATTGCTTCTAGGTAGTGTAGTTATCACTGAATTCAAATTTCAAGCAAAACAAAGCCATAATGCATATGAAAGTATGAATGATGTAAGACCAAATTAAAGTATGAATGATGTAAAACTTCTAAAATGCATATGACATAGATGTTACTTGTGTTAGTATAAAACTAATGAATGATAATTAATGAGAAGTTTTAAATGTATATGACACAAGGTCACCGAAAACTAAATATATATAGGCTTTGAAATTTAACATAAATCATTCAAATTATATTATCTTCATGATGATGTAATTTGGAGCAAGATATACATGGCGACCCTTGCTTAAGGGTGTAAATTTGATATTCTTGTCTTATAATCGAAAAGAAAAAAAAATCAAGGACCTTAAAAAAAAAAAGATAAGGCCTTAAAAAATAATAAGCCCAAATACAAGGCCATAAAAGGCCCAAATAAAAGTTGAGTTAGGTTGAGAAAGCTCAGTCACGTATCCTCATCCAACATGTCAAAATTAGTTCCACCATTCACGTCGGTAGCATCGCCATCTTGAGGAGCAGTCGGTTCAATGCTGACCTGCTGCGGCTCGTCGTCGTCATCGTCATTAATGTTCATAAAAGCCATATGGTCGAGCTCTCGAGTCTGACTTGCCTCTTCCAAGGTAGAATCATGCCCTGCAAAGATGAGCTCTGCCGGAGGTGGTGATGTTAGTGGCACTGCAAGCGAGGGATCATGGAACCCATCTCCGATTTGCTCCGACGATGACGACTCTCTTGGCGCTCCTGGTCCTACTATTGTAAAGAGCTCTGATGTCCTCTGTTGAGATGACGAAAACCCTCCTTTGAAGCTCACCCTATTGTAAACAAATTCATCGAATGGCCGCTTGTTGCGACCGGAGGCCATTGAGGCAAGCACTGCCGGTGACGGCGACTTTTCGTATGGTCGCCTAAAAGGTTCAGCTGATGAAGGGCTAGGCGCCGTCCAAGCTGGACGTGAATCCGTGAATGGTTGCTTCCCATGAGGAAATATTGGATTTGAATTACCACCATTTCCAACACTCGTTCCACTAGAAAAGAAAACCCAAGTTGAACAAAATTAACATAAAATGTAAGAAAAATTATGCAATTAGTTCACAATGTTTTATAATATAAACTCTAACCTTTGATTATCGAAGGAAAATCGATGACCAACTGACTCGACCGGTGCAGGGGGTTCAGGTCGAGTTGGAGCAGTATTGTTGGAGCCGATTGTAAAAGGTTGAGGCCCGAAAGGATTAAAAGCTCCACCGAGCAACTTTGACCCAAATGGGTTTTCCAACATAGTAATTTGTCCATCTGCAACATAAAAATAAGTGTTTGATTTAGGAATTATAAATTTATAATAATATATGTGTCCATATTATATATATAACGGTAATTATTTGATCCACCGGCGGTGTAAATTTTGGACTCCACAAGCGGGTTGTGGAGTTGACACATGTCCATTTTCTGAATTAATTAAGTTTTAAATGTTTCAATCTAGTCCTTAGGGACACATATCACCCTTTAAGAGCCGTGTAGTCTGCTAAACTCCAACGACGGTGTATCATATATAAACCTTATATATAATATATGGTTAATAAAGTTCTAATAAATTATCGATGACTTACTTTCACCGTCGTGGGACATTGATCTCCTGGCCCTGCATAATGCAAAAACATCAAAATTGGAGATATATATGGAGGAAGAGATCAAAATTAAAGTTTAAGCAAATTCCTTGCGTATTTTTGGGTTAATTATATATTACCATCGATCGAAGATGTTGTCGTAGCTATTTTCAAGTCGTGGCTGAAAAAGGCATGCACAAAAACGAAGAATATATACGAGTGAGAATCCTATTGAAATTAAACACGAAATTTTTTTTATAGAAAATTAAACATGAAATTAATTACTTATATATATTGTATGAATTTGATTAGTACCCTAGGATCATGGCGGAGAGGCTGATCCTCGTCATCGTCAGTTCCCTCTTCAAAATGGTCGGCAAGAAAAGTGGCTTGGGTCGGAAAACGCCTCCATTGCCCGTTTTCTAGTTGTCGACAGTTGGGGCATCGCATGTTTCCAGTTGCATTGAACGTTGATCCAATGCAATCTAAGTATAAAAATTAAGATATAGTAAAGACATTTGCTAAATCCCAAAACCATATTACTATATGGAACCGCCATTAGTACTATATAATCTGAAATTTTTAATCACTTTCCCTTGTTCAAAAATCTTTTTTTATATGTCTAATCAATAAAAAAAAAATTTCCAAATCTTATTCTTCCAAAATTAATCCTTTTTCGGGTGAAATAAAAATATTTAGATCAGGTATGTGAAACTCTCATAAGATATAAATATCTTTTGTTGATACATATGAGATTTGAATATCTTTCACCACAAATATAAATTTTTATCACCTCGACCAACTATAATGGGATGATCTATATTCATATATACCACTCACGTGGATTAGATTGATAAATAAATAACATACATATGAATAAATCATAATTATGAAGTACTAATGAAAAATATATATCTCAATATACCAAAAAAATCCATTAATAAATTGTATATTTACAATTGAGAGCCTATGCAAATGAAATATTACATACAAGTAACGAAATCTAACTAGGCCCAAACAATAATAAAACAAATTAAACAAAGCCATTAAGCTCAAAATTACGAAAGTTTATCAGATCTAACTTTTGTTTTCATAAAGTGATCATGTCGAGAAATTAATCAACTGAAATACCTCAAAAGAACAAAATCAAGTAAATTTTACCTAGGTGAAAGGCATGGGTGCATCGGAGCCGTACTATGGTCCGATCACACTCTGGTGTCGTTGTGTCGAGGCAAATCGAACATCGACCACCTTGGCTTCCATCTGCAGCTGCCATTGAAATTTATTTCACAAAGATTATCAGAAAAATAAAGCTTGATTTAATTTTCAGGATTCTCTGTGAAAGAATTCGAGTGCAAGAAGTGAGGTATTTATAGATGCCTTCAAGGCAACCTGAGCTTTGGTAACCTGGTGCCTGATTTGGCACAGTACCCTCCATGAAAGGCAGGTACTTTGGATTTCGGCCACTTAAAGGCAAGGAATTCGTTTCTACCTTTTCTGATTTTATCCAATTTCCTGAAATGGTAAGTAAATCTCAGGAAATTGGAAAATCTAATTTGGATTCTGGAAAATCCTGAACTTGGTTGTCCCCTTCCCTGCATGGCAATCATTGCCTGAAAATGCTTCTTTTTGGTCTTTTTTTCACACGTGTGAGCCGAGTCCAATGAAGTTGCACACTTTCTGGTTGATTGCCTTTTGTCTGAATACCGGCCGTTGAAAATTACCATGAACGTAATGTCCCTGCATGATGTCAGCCAAATTATACTAAGTTAGGTTGACTAACCTTTTATGACGCAAGCAAATATGTATGATGTCATTTTTCCATTTTTACTATTATAAAATGTAAAAAGAATATAGTGGGTTCCACTTCTATATTTACCTAGTTGGTTCAAGTGATTCGCAGTTGTTCAACTTAAGTAAGGTCTCAGATTTGAATCTTGTAAATGGAGGAACACATCGTTTAGAGGGGCTTATCCTCATAGTAGCTTGATGCCCTGATCTGATTCACATAAAACTAGTTGTAGACCGTTAGACTGGTACAGGGATCTGTAGTTTAGATTTACCGAGAATCAGTACAGAATGATGATAGAGAATTTTAGATAAGTACATGAAACCAATATTAAGATGATGATGATTAAACTATAAAACCATATATAAAGGATAAATAACTAGATGAGATACAAACCTTCATAATCATCTCAAATAATTCTTTAACTGCGTTCTCTCTTCGACAAAAACGATGAACGAGCAGAGAATGAATGATTTTCTAGATTGAAGTGGCTTATAACGGCGAGTGAAAAATGGAGATGGACAATTATAACCTAACAGTTATAGATGTTTCTTATTTTATTTTGATGGTATTTAAGTAAATTCTATGTAATTGAAAACGCGTGAAAATAGAATATTCGAATTATTCAAGTTAATCCATCAATAGTGAGTCAGCCACAGAAAACGCGTGAAAAGAGAATATTCGAATGATTCGAGTTAATCCATCAATAGTGAGTCAGCAATAGAAAACGCGTGAAAAGAGAATATTTGAATAATTCGAGTTAATCTATCAACAGTGAATCAGCAATAGAAAACGCGTGAAAAGAAAATATTTGAATTATTCGAGTTAATATAACAGAAGACATAAAGTCAATCCAACATGATACGAATCTAGTTGTGATATGGGCGCATCACAACAATAGCGAGTCTACAATGACACACTAAACTCGGTCTCTCCCATTTAAAATATTAGTAGAAATGGAAAAATAATTTCCCCTTTTAAATTTAATCTCAAGCAATTTTTGTTTTCAAACTTTTTGCCATGTTAAGGGATATATACTCTTCTATTCTTTTGGCTTACTAAGGTAAATTTATGAGCATATTGTATATAAGACACTGAAACTATATATTCAACAAAATTTTAATAAACGTTGTTTTAGAGTGAAAACAATAAAAATCTTCATTAAAGAAAATATATGTCAAGATTACAAATGCAAAAAAGGAAGAACCCCTACCACACATGATTAGCATAAAAAAGAAAAACAATTTATTCTAACCAATCAATCTATGTGCCAATATATTAGACTCACGTCTCATGATTAAAAGAAAAATGAGACAAACGATAAGCCAAATCCCGAACATCAAATATGAAGCTACCCCCTTTTGAATAGTAGTAAATTATATCTGTTGAATTGAAAAATGTCAATTAAAATCAAATGGGCTGGCAGAAAAGAAATATTCACAATCAAATTGGGTTATGGCCCAAACTTTTCGAAATGGGTATGGCTTCAAAATCTTAGCCCATGTTCTGAGAAAAAAGGTCAAAAGCGGATTGGGCCGACCGGTCGACCCAATCGACCCAAACAGCGATATTAGCAAATCCTATCCCGAGTGAAACACACACTTCGCTGAGTTCCAAACAAGGCAAAACTATAGTCGGCTTAGCTTAGCAGCCAGGGCCCGAACCGAACCTCAACCAAAACCCTCGCTTATAAATAGAAATTGTCCAATCTTCTGCAAACCCTCTCTCGCTCTCTCGTCGCCTTTTGCGTCTCTCTCTTCATAAACACAATAAAGTCTTATTCTTTGCGTCGATTTCTCAAAGAGAGAGACTGCAATCATGTTGGTTTACCAAGATCTCCTTACCGGTAAGAACCCTTTTCCTTTTCCAATAATTTATCTTATCTCGTTTATTGTTTTTGATTGATTCTATTGTTTAGTTTAGTTTAGAGCTCTCTCTTAGTTGATCCCAGATCTGGGTTCTAATCCTTCCTTTGAAATTAATCTGGGCAGTTTAGTTTAGCTTCCTTTTAAAATTTTTTTTCCTGAATTTCTGGGTCTGAAAATTATACTAATCTGGGCGTTTTAAAAGCTATAAAGTACAGATCTTTGTTCATATGCTTATGCTTATATGTGGGATTTTGTTGCTTGAATCGTATAGAACTTTGTCGAGTTGAGTTGAGTTTAAGCAAAGCGTTTGACTTGACTTATTATGTGTGTTAAAAAATTTCAGGCGATGAGCTTCTTTCTGACTCATTCCCATACAAGGAAATTGAGAATGGGATTCTGTGGGAAGTTGACGGAAAGGTTAGTATTTAGTGTGATTGTTATATTATAATAGTAAAGTTTTAAATTTGATGCGTTGTGGATCTCAATTTTAACTATAGTTAGCTGTTTTTGCTTGTTCCAGTGGGTTGTGCAAGGAGCTGTAGAAGTTAACATTGGTGCCAATCCTTCTGCTGAAGGTTGTGATGATGATGAAGGTGTTGATGACCAAGCTGTTAAGGTTGTCGACATCGTTGACACCTTTAGGCTTCAGGTTAGTTGGTTGTCTTAATTTGTACTAGTTTCAGTTGTTGAACTTTATTGAGGTAGAATTTGAAGAATGCTTTTTGTATTGTTTGCAGGAGCAACCTCCTTTTGACAAGAAGCAGTTTGTTTCTTACATCAAGAAGTATATCAAGTTGTTGACACCTAAGCTGGATGCAGATAAGCAGGAAGAGTTTAAGAAGAACATTGAGGGAGCAACCAAGTTTTTGCTTGGAAAGCTCAAGGACTTGCAATTGTGAGTGTTTCTTTCTGATCTGTGTGTGTCTGTTTTTTTTCCCTGTATATCAGAAATTCTATCTGGTCTTCGAAACAAATCGGAGTTTAATTATTATATATATATATATATATTTTTTGTTTATGCAGCTTTGTAGGAGAGAGCATGGCTGATGATAGCACAGTTGTGTTTGCCTACTACAAGGATGGTGCTACCGACCCGACATTTTTGTACTTTGCTCATGGATTGAAGGAGGTCAAGTGCTAAGCTTTGAAGCAGAAGTGCTGGCACTATAGTTTGCTTTCTAGTATTGATTATTATTCGCTCTTCTTCCTTATTTTCTGTACTGCTAGACTTAAGCTACTGTTTTGGTTTTTAATGCTTTCTATTTTATGAGTTGACTAAATAACTTATATTGATATGTACTTTTTTCATAATTTAATTGGTATGGTATGGTTTTGGGAATGATTTTTGCACAAAGTTTGCAAAAGCGAACATCAAATATATTCAATAGCTTTCAAGTATCATTTCCATTTATATTTCTATTTATCATAAAATTGGATGATTGAATCAAGGAGCTATATGATGTTTTTCAACTATAGAATTGATAAAATTTGGAATCTAGGTTGCTTCTGTTGACAAAGCTTTCATTCAAGGCCATTAATGGCTGAAATTGAAGAAGTAATACACAAGAGTGTTGACCTAACAACTTTGGCTTACTTTTTACATGAAATCATTGAATAATAACAAGTAGAAATAAAAAAAAAAAAATTACAGAACTTCCGAAGTCTCTAATGCACAACATGTAGGATCAAGGGCCTAATAGATCTCTGGCCTTGTTAGAATTTAGAAAATAGAGAAGAGCTCAACTCTTTTGCTTGGGTTTCTTGACAATCATCACAGAACAATGGGCATGGTGAGCACAATAGTCACTTACGCTGCCCAAAACAGCCCTGCAAGAAGAAAAAAGACCAAACCCAGAATCATTCATCAAAACCAAAAGAAAATTAAGAAGAAACAGAACTAAAAGATAATTGGAAATGTTTTGTATATTCTTTTTACCTCTTCACAACCCCATATCCATGGCTTCCCATTACTACAATTGTTGCATGGTGCTTGTCCACCGCATCACATATCACATTTCTTGGATCTCCTTCCATTACTTCCACGTTCACATCATCCAACTAAATAAACAGTTTAAAACTCATTTTCATGTCTTAATAATAATATATATTCAAGAGTCAAGACATAAGAAAACTAATAAAAAAAAAAACGAACATTTACCGATTTGTTCTTGCAAATCTTTTGCACTTTCTCCGTGATGGTAGCGGCTTTCTTCTTCAAGTCAGCTTCCATAATGGGTATAATTTCCCCAGATGCTACACTAAAGCAAAGTTACTAATGGAGAAGAAACCCAAAAAAAAAAAAACTTGTTTGAAGTATTAAGTTGAGTGTGTTATTACAAATAACGTGACTGTGTCCGCCAATTCCAAGAACAGAAGAGGGCATTGGTCGGGCGTGGATAGGGACGAGCTTGAAAGGGGACTTGGAGCCAAAAGGACTGAAAAAATGATCCAGAGTCCATTCCAAGGCGTATAAACTCTGTGAGCTATCGTCCACAGCTATTATCATTACTGGTTTCTCTTGACCCATTTTTTTTTAATAATTTTTAAGATAAACAAAAAAGTACCAGGTTATTAATCTTAATTATTTGCTTCTTCTTTTTGTCTTCGACTTCTAAAATGAGTTGTTGCTGGGTTTTTTAACTTGTTGAAGAGGATGTTTTGACGACATATTATGTCGACTGGTTGTCGCAATTTTCGTGAGGTTGTTTCGGCTATAAATTCGGTTTTCCCTTTGTTTCTGGACAGTTTAACTTCAAGCATGATCGGTTGGGACATTTATGGGCCTAAAATCGTAGTATTGATTTGCTATATTCATGTATTGTCTTTGGTTTAATTTAAGCTCTTTCGGTAATCACAAATTAATTCCTTCAAACGAATTTTTTTGTTTTTTTTTCTATTTATGAGATTCTAATTTCTGACTCCAATGTAAGGACCGAAATTCAAATTCGGTGAATTTGAGGTTTGAAGTTGAACCAGTTGAACCCGTGAATCATAATTCATAGTAATTGTCTTCTTTTTTGCTTCCTTTGAACTTTGAAGATGATGCCAAGTTACAAACATGAAAAAGGGCCAAAGTCGAAACTAGTTGGCGTAATTTGCTCGTAATAATTTTTTGATAATGGCCATTAGAATTAGATAACGACCCAACTAAACACATTAATTAATTAGCTATGTGCCAATGTCCCTCACAATTTGATACGTCTTTTTTGTACAGAACCTTAGATTAGACTCCGACTAATCTAGAATCTAGGAGCAATTCTCTAGTCTTAGATAAAAGAAACTCTGACCATTATTTTTGTCATTTGTAACATTCAAATTCCGTTCACTTAACCTGATACGCGATGATTTTGACAATATTGAAAAAAGTTTACCTCTTTTTTTTATTTGTGAAAATTTCCTATATGAAATTTAACTTACAAGCTTTTGCTTAGTATGTTGAAGATTTTAAAGTAAATGTCCTATTCTCTTTGACCAAACCAAGCCTAATTTGTTCTCAAATTAGAAATTTGAACATAAATTATTGCAAGACTTTTTTTTTTTAATCTTTATATCCTTCCCCTTCGGAAACAAAGAACAAATCCATGTCTTGGGTCTTGATGTTCCAAAACTTCCCAATAAAGTCAAACAAAACTAGGTGAAAAAAATGTTGATAACTAATTAAGCATAGGGTGTTAGAACATAATATGCCATTCTGGCAAAAAATCCCAATTATTATTGAATTGATTAATGACTTGCTGCCTTACAAAAAGCTTGTAACAACAATTTAGTGAGATAATAATTTGCCTACAATCTATTACTAGTAATCACCAAATATGTAGGTAGATGTACTAGAAATGATTTCAAATTAGCTAATTTGATCAAAAAATGTTGGACTTTAATTCAAAAAAAAAAGAAAAAAAGATAGCAAATACTAGCAACTCTTTTTTAATCAATCTCTAGATCTCACCCTTAGCTTACATGCTTTAAGTTAAAGCAAGGCTTTTATTCAAAAGAAGTGTACTGCAAGTTAGGATTGGTTAGGCTTGCATTGAAAAGGTATTTTTTTCCCCCCAAGTTTTGGCCCACCTTGAGATCCAACCAGCCATCATTCTTCTTCATGTGGCCCACAATGACCAAAACAACACACCCTTAAAAAAAAATATTTCTTACTTAAAGCCTAATATTTTCTGTTATTTATTTTAATTTAATTTAATCCAATTTTTTTAAGGCAAATTATACAATACACCGTCAGTGGAGTTTAGCAGACTATACAAGCGGGTTCTGAAGGGTGACATGTGTCTTTTAGGGACTAGATTGAAATATTTAAAACTTAATTAATTAAAAAAATGGACATGTGTCATCTCCACAACCCGCTTGTGGAGTTCAAAATTTACACCGCCTGTGTATCAAATAATTACCCTTTTTTAAATCTTTTTTATATAAACTTTTTCTTCCTAGGCTCCAAAAAGCAAAGGAGCTGAAGATACTGATAAATAGACCAAGTTAAAAAGAAGTCTTTCAAGGAATTTTATATGTATCAATAAAGTTCATGTAGTAAAATACAATTTGTTTTTTGAAAATTTAATTTCATCACATTGTTGTCATCATCATCATTTGTTCCATTGTTTTATGATAGCAATCATTATACCCATACCCATCATAATAAATATTTACATTTATAGCAAGGGTATTTTAGCAAGAACAAGTCCATGTGGGCATCAAAGTTTCCCAAATTTATGTGCATACTTTACCCCCAAAAAAATTGTAATATTGTGACTGCAAAATTTAACTGTCATATGGGATTTGGAATTCTTGATCATCATCAAAAGTCAGATATGGTAAGGCATTGTTTGTGGGCTGATGCCCTGAAAGAAGATTTTAATAATGGACAGTGGACATAGATCAGCAAAAATGCTGGTGCTGGTTTTCTGATATGAGTTTCAGAGCCAAACAGTGTCAAAATCATATACAAATAGTTGTCTGTTTAACATGATTGAGTACAAGTGGCATGGGTGTCACATGGAATTTGCTCCACCTTGGTGAAACACCTTCAGTAAATTTCTGACACTCTCTCTTCTTTCTACTAATAAATAATAATACTAGTAAATAAATACTAATAATGCCAAACTATCATTTTTTTGGCCGGATTAGGTAGTGGAATTTCACTTAGCATATATACTACTATATTTTTTATAAGCTCCCATATCTAATAGTTACATTTGGGTTCGATTCTTCCCGAGTCGAGTTACGTTAGACACTTAAATGAGAGAAGATTCTTCCAGAGTCGAGTCAGGTCAGATATTAAATGAGAGAAGATACGTTTATTTTCTTTATTTACAATACTTGAACTCAAGAACTTATTAAACTTATTTAGGAAAATTGAGCTTCTTTCAATTGATATTGGTTTCGATTATAGAATCGAATTACGTTAGACTCTGAATGAGGGAGATTACGCTTATTTTCTTTATATGCAATGGTCAAACTCAATACTTATATATCTTTCTAAGAGATATCAAACTTCTTTCAATTAGCTCAGTAGACGCTGTTTTATATATATATATATATATAGCATTAGACATGCACTTTATTTTGAATATTCATGGCTTCAATCTTCATACAACAGAAAAAAAACAATATTGAAGCAACTAAGTGAAATCAAATTGAAGTTACTTTCATTTGAAAAAAAAAAATCATGGATAGTAAACAGTGAAAAAATGACCCATGGAAACTTGGTTATTGTTTTGTTTGCTTGATAGGGACTAGCTTTGAGTTTAGATGAAAGTTGCATGGTGAAAAGGAAAAGTGAAGAACTAAAATGGGCTACTTTTTATAATACTGACTTTGCTTGGAAAGAACACATGTGTTTGCACCTAAAAATAAAAAATATAAAACAATTTTGTTTTATAATACTAAAATCACAATTAACTATGAAATACTCCTATTATATTTTCTTGCCGTCCATGCATGATGCATTTGCCTAACTTGAAAATCTTTTGAATTCTTGGTACCTATAATCATGGACCATTATTCAAATGACCACCAAGTTTCTTGAAATTACAGTGTCTTGCCACTTATACGTATTTTTTTTGTACCGTTGCCACTTATACATGATTTTACTATAATATAAGTTTATTCTTTATATATATATATATATGACAAATTATACGATACACCGTCAGTGGAGTTTAGCAGACTATATAAACGGATCCCGGAGGGTGATATGTGTCCTCTAGGAACTAGATTGAAATATTTAAAACTTAATTAATTCAAAAAATGGACATGTGTCAACTCCACAACCCACTTGTGGAGTCCAAAATTTACACCATCGGTATATCAAATAATTACCCTATATATATATTGACATATTTATTTATCTTCAAAAATGAGTATCTTTCCATGTCTCAAATCATTGTTTGTTGAATTGCCGATCAAAGTTTTTTCTCCAATTGATTGAAAAAAAATCCCTAAATCCACCAAACAACTTCTATAATAATTAGTTTGAATCAAAATACATAACTTCGAAGGATTTCAATTAAAAAAGCATGTGCAAGAAATATAGTCGATCACATCAATAGGGTTTCTTAAACCGGAATTAGGGTTCTGAATCTAAAGGGGATGAAAGTTGTAATCATCTAGAGCATTAACCTGAATCAGACTCTTTTCTAATATTGTTTATTAAAAGAGTGAAGATTTATACGAATCATTATATGTTTTATACAAGATTTGGAATTCGATTTTTGTGAATGAAAAACACGATATATTAGAAGTGTTTCAGTGTTTCTCATATATAGAATTCAGAATTGAATTAATTAAGATTCAACAACAAATAAAGCTTAAGCCAGCATGATGTTTCTTATAAGCAAACCATAATCCAACATTTCAGCTCAACTGCTCAAGGGCATTTCTGTCACTATTGACTATACTATATTAATATGTAAAAAATAGAAATTGAAAAATATCAAACCGAATAAGGGCATATAAGTCAATCAACAAATCCAACATAGCCGTTCAATAATTTTGAAAAAAAATAGAAAGGAAAGGGAAAAAAACGTAACCTTACCCAAAAAAACCAAAATGTTTAAATGATCAATTTATTTAATAAGTCTCTCTCTCTCTCTCTATTTTTTTGGGTATCTCTCTAAATTTCATCAAAAAACACCAAAGTAGAAAGTATATTATATCAAAATCATATATCATTTCTTCCCCAAAAAAAAAAAAAAACTACTACTCTCTCTCTCTCTCTTTCTCTCTCTTCCCTTTCATTTTTTCATCGCATTTTTCTCATTTCTTCTTCACCGAACGGGAAAAGCAGGAGAAAGAAATCACAGCCACCATACAATCTGATTAAATTAGGGTTTGCGCTTTTATAGTTGTGTTTGTGTTCTAGATCTGATCGCAGATCTCGAACCGCCGACGTTCGTGTTCAGTTTTCCCCTCCCTTTCTGGTAATTTTATTTATTTATTTTTTTATAAAAAACTTTTATAATAATTTGAATGCGTGGATTTTGAGTGACATTTTTTTGATAGGGTAAAAAATTGAACGGATTATTGGAATCGCATTTTCGAAGCAATTCACTTTCATGTTATTTTTCGAATTCGGATTTTCTCCCCCTTGTAAGTGGAATTCAGTTATATTGTAATTTCTTTTCCTATTGTTATTATTATTATTATTATTTTCTGAATTTTGATTTTGGAGTTTGGTAATTTTGTTTTACGGTAGCGTTGATAAACAGATCTTAAAAATTGGCTCCGCAAAGGCGATCCCAGCGCCACATGGGTGGCCAGATGCAGCAAAGCAATGCTGCAGCGACGGCGCTTTACGATCACGCCGGCGGCGGGTCCTTGCACAATGCAGGTCCTGCAGGTGATGCCGGTGATGCCGTTATGGCGCGGTGGTTGCAGTCTGCTGGATTGCAGCATCTGGCCTCTCCCTTGGCTTCAACTGGCATTGACCAACGCCTCCTTCCCAATCTCCTCATGCAGGTAACCAGCGCTCTGCTTTAGTTTCCATGTCTATTTATATATTCTGCTCTTTGTTATTATTAATTGTTTATTGCTCGATTTAGATGCATGCAATTTGAATCGGCCTAATTTAGAATCTCAATTGGTTTAATTCAGTTTAGATAGATTGTCAATTTGAGTGAAGTACTGATAATTAGGGTATGAACTTTTAAGAAAGTAGGGGTTCGTGATGATTGATCATTGCATATGCTTGTTTTCTTTTTTTCATGAGTTTATTACTCATTTCTAGATTATTATATTTTTAAATGCGTTTATATTTTAATTGTTCTGAGATAATGGGACGCTACTATTACATTATTGAAGGGTTATGGAGCACAATCTGCAGAAGAGAAGCAGAGGCTATTCAAATTAATGAGAAACCTCAATTTCAATGGGGAATCTGGGTCGGAGCCATATACACCAACTGCCCAAAGTTCAGGAGGGCCAGCTACATCTGATGGGTTCTTTTCTCCTGAGTTCAGAGGTGATTTCGGAGCTGGGCTTTTGGATCTTCATGCTATGGATGATACAGAGCTTCTCTCTGAGGTATGGTGATGAGGCACTGCACATAGCTTTACGGGAGAGTTCCACTATGGTTGATTGCTTGCAATTAAATTGGTTGCCTGCAGTTTATCATTTTCTTTTTTAAAACTCTTTTTTTTAATTAATTATATTTTTTTTGCAATATGGCTAGTTATTTTGAGGGTGTTGTTTCGTTTTGATATGGCCTAAATTAAGTTGAAAACTTATTTTAATTTAAATTTGATACATCATCTTTTTCTTTTCCACTGGAATTAAATTTGGATTTATTTTTGGCAGCATGTTATCTCAGAGCCTTTTGAGCCATCACCATTCATGCCTGGTGGTAACAAAGCATTTGACAGTGAATTTAGTGTGACAAGTAGCCGGCAGCAAAAAGAGCAAATTGATGCAGATGCCTCTGCATCATTGTTCTCCACCAATGAAAAAGAGATCAGCATAAGGGAAAACAATGTTGCAAAGATTAAAGTTGTGGTATGTGGTTTCTCACCATGGTCTTTAATTCTCTTTTCTCTCTCAACCCTCTATGGATGACTTTCATTACTGTCCGAGGTTTAAGTTTTTATCTCCAGTTTAGTATCTTTGTCTGTTGCGCTCTTATCCTGGCCTTTTGATATAAGCACAGGCCACAGGGACACCATTCTTTCCTTTCTTAGTTTCCAGTTTTTTTTCTCTCCAGTTTGATATATTTGTGTTTGTTGCAGTGTTATCCTGCCTTTCTCTTTTATTATTTGCATTACATAGTGCACAGCTGATGCATGTATGAATTCATGCTCACAGCACTGTATTGCATGCTTTACTTCTTAACTTTCTTGGGAAGCTAACTTTTTGCCTTACATGTGATTTAAGGTACGGAAAAGACCGTTAAACAAGAAAGAAATTTCTCGGAAGGAGGATGATATAGTCACCGTGAGCGAGAATGCTTTAACTGTTCATGAACCCAAGCTAAAGGTTTATTCCCCTTTCCCAGAAAAGTTAATGCAACATCACTGTGTGTTCTTTAGATGAATGCTTTGGACATATACTTTCCTTATTAATATGTCATTTTTTTTTCTCTTTCTTATATCTGCTTTGATTGTTATGTGAAAGGTGGACCTGACAGCTTATGTAGAGAAGCATGAGTTTTGTTTCGATGCTGTTCTGGATGAGCATGTTACGAATGACGAGGTAAACCTTTATGCGATCTAAACGTGCTTCCTGAGTAACTATGAATACAGTTTTCCAGGAGTTTTGAGTATATCATGACCAAAGTTCAGCTGCTCTTAGTTTAAAATTTGTTAAGAGCAAAAGATTAATATCCTCTTGTTTGCTTTTACAGGTTTATCGTGTCACTGTTGAGCCGATTATTCCCATCATTTTTCAGCGAACAAAAGCCACTTGTTTTGCATATGGGCAAACAGGTCTCTGGAGTTTCTGATTTTCTTCTTTGTGAATGGAACATGTGCTATATTATTTTCTATACTGTTCACATGAGCTTTATTCATCTTTGGAGGGAAACTTTCCATATCAAAGCTTACATGCATCTTGGATAACATCTTGGCATATACTCCTTTCAGTTTCTTCTATACTTAATGAAGATTGAACTTTTAGTTATCACTAGTATTGCTCCGAAGTTATAGGATAGTTATATTGGGCATGATAGTTATCTTCTCATCGTCATTGGTCCTTATGTTGTTGTACATCTCCTTGTTTTTCGGCTTTATGATTTTTAGCCATTCTTGCTAACTTCTATACTGTTTCGTGGAATATATTTCTTTTTCAGGTAGTGGTAAGACGTTCACTATGCAACCATTACCGCTTAGAGCTGCACAAGACCTTGTTAGATACTTGCATCAGCCAGCTTATCGTGATCAGCGATATAAATTGTGGCTTAGCTATTTTGAGATATATGGTGGAAAACTCTTTGACCTTCTCAGTGACAGAAAGTATGTCCCTTGTCTACTTGTCTACTCTTGTTTAATTATGTAGTACTTTAAAAATCATTTTTTATGTAAACAGACTGATTGATTTATGATGTCGAATGACATTGAAAAGCCTGCCAGTCTGACCTATAAAGCACAGTTTGTCCCGCATCAAGAACATATTTTCTCTTTCAATATGTATTTCTGGTAGTGGTAGATGCATACATGTATTCATAAAAAACAGATCACCAAATAATTTAAATGTTCTTCCACAGGAAACTTTGTATGAGAGAAGATGGTAGACAACAAGTCTGCATTGTTGGACTGCAAGAATTTGAGGTGTCAGATGTGCAAATTGTGAAGGAATACATTGAGAGGGGAAATGCTGCTAGAAGCACAGGATCTACTGGTGCAAATGAGGAATCTTCAAGGTCACATGCTATTTTACAACTTGCTATCAAAAAGCACCCTGAGATAAAAGAGTCCAAGAGGAACAATAATGATGGTAATGAGTCTAAAGCTGGAAAGGTTGTGGGAAAGATTTCTTTTATTGATCTTGCTGGCAGTGAAAGAGGCGCAGACACCACTGACAATGACCGCCAAACAAGGTAAGTTTGAATTTTTCTGTGGGTAGAAACCACTTCAAAAGGTGTCTATGTGGCTTTCTTTTTCAGGCCGCTTGTTTACAATCCTGACATTATCTTTTGCGTCAATTGGTTTATTTGTGGCTTGTTTTTCTCATGTCAATTGTTTGAATTCTGGCTAGGATTGAGGGTGCAGAAATCAATAAGAGCCTTTTGGCTCTTAAGGAGTGCATACGTGCTCTGGACAATGACCAGATCCATATACCATTTCGTGGGAGCAAACTCACTGAAGTGCTGCGTGACTCATTTGTTGGCAACTCGAGGACAGTAATGATCTCGTGTATTTCTCCAAATGCAGGTTCATGTGAACACACTCTCAATACTCTGAGATATGCTGATAGGTATGCTTGTTCCTATTATATGCCTCCACAGAAAGGACTTCTTTCTTGCTGTAGATTATATTGTTGTACTTGCTGAGTAATTGGAGGATATTCTTATTCAATTCAACAGGGTTAAAAGTCTATCCAAAACTGGCAATGCTAAAAAAGATCAGCCTGTGAATTCTTTACCACCAAGTATTAAGGATGCTTCTTCAGCACCCTCCCTGTCAGCTACTGCAGATGTTGAAGATGTTTATGAGCGACAACAGGAAGTAAAAGTTGTTGATACAGGCCGAAGGGTTGTTGAAAAAGATGTTTATACTGTTGATTTTGACAAACAGCCCTCAGCTTTTTCGTCAAGTTATTCTTTCAATGGGAGGGAGGAAACAGCAATGGCCTCTGGCCCATCTGATAGGGAGAGATTTGAAGTGAATAATTCTTATGGTGGTCCTACAAGTCAAAGAGTTCACTCATCAAATGCTCAGAATTCAGCTGATACAGAAGAGAAAGTGCAGAAGGTATCACCACCTCGTAGAAAAGGGATTAGAGAAGAAAAAGTGACTAGAGAAGAAAAACCAGAGAAGATGGGGAGCTGGGTTAAAAAAGATGGAGGGGGATCTGATATGTCCGCTACAAACTCCAGACAGGCAAATACTGTTAACTATAACAGCACAAATAACATTGGACATAGACAGTATGATCCTGAGCCTTCCAATGATGTAAATATCAATGCAATACTTGAGGTAGGCCATATGTGGTTTTTTCTTGCATTGTATTAGGGGCGCTTTCAAGTATTCTACATTCCATTTTACCTTTGGTTTGTTGCAGGAGGAAGAGGCTCTAATTGCTGCTCATAGAAAAGAAATTGAGGATACAATGGATATTGTCCGTGAAGTAAGTAAATTTGCATTTGATCAGTTGTGAAGTTTTTTCATATTCGAGTATCTATGTTGTGAGGCAAGCACTTAAGTGCAATAGCTATACTCATCAATGAATTGGGTTTTGCTTTTCTTGCACATCAGTCATCTGCACTAAGACAAACTATCTTTTTTGGTGAATCTAAGTGCGTTATGCACTGCATGCACTATGCACTTTTCAATCGATATCAGGAAACAACCTGATTTGTTGGATGCTCAAATTAATGTTCATTTTGTTTTGCTTCTACATTGTAGGAAATGAAGCTTTTGGCGGAGGTGGACCAACCAGGCAGCCTCATCGACAACTATGTGACCCAGCTGAGCTTTGTGCTTTCACGCAAGGCTGCTGGTCTGGTGAGTCTTCAAGCTCGCCTTGCAAGGTTCCAGCATCGACTGAAAGAGCAGGAGATACTGAGTAGGAAGAGAGTTCCTCGTTAAGGCAGCAGTTTCTTCTCTGGTTTCATTACTGCATCAGACCCTGTCCTGTAATTCCCAAACTTACGTATATTCTTGTGGCACTTTTGTTCTGGTTGACATTTACATAATAAAGTATTGCTTTGGACTGAATACTGATGAATTCTCTCAAATGAATCTACTGCTTCTGACAGTGAATGGAGCTGTTTTGAGATCGTGAGAGGAAAATTTAGCGTTGCACAGATCACGGTTATTCTTGCAGGCGTCATCGGTGTTTCTATTTTATGTACATGTTTCCTGCTCATACAATGGCAACGAGGGTTCGGGTGCTTCCTCACTTTGATGGGTGACTTGTCAAAATGTATTACTTAGATGAATCTGATGTGTTCTTGTTGAGATTGATGTGGATTTGTGGTCTTCTGTTTAATGGTGACAGGAAATGATTTTTTCACAATCATTTCTAGGAAAAGATAAAGGGCAAATAGTTCTTTTTTTTTTCTTCTTTTTTTTTCACTTTACATTGTTCATTTCTACTCTGAAAGTATATTTTTGCTTTCTCGCCCAAAAAGCACCTTGTGCATGTAATATTAATATTCTAGTTTTAAGAAATATGTGAATGTCTCAAATATTTTGAAATGCTGAACTGTCAAATCACCATTTAACGTTCCACGTCATCCATTTAACGATCCAGTTAACAAGAAGATCAAATTGATCCAAACCTGTAAGTTGAGGGGGGGATTAAATTGACTTTTTTTTAAGTACAGGGACGTACCGGGTATTTTAACCAACTAAATAACTAATAAGTTGGGCCGACCCGCCCCGTTGGTCCAACAAGTTGGCGTTTAGAGTTTTAAGTGTCCAATAATCAGCTGGCCTCCTACACTCTGTATTTGCCTGTTGTCAATTTTTTTTTTTTTTTAAAAAGCTCCCACTCCTTTCTCTTTTCATCACCACCACCATGCATCCTCTTTTCATCTCCACCGCAGGGCAGGGTTGAATTTGTTTGATTTGGGGAATCTCTTCTACGGCCATGCATCCTCTTCTTCGCCAACTATAATTGGGTAATCCCAAATCTCTTCCCATCTACTCTTGTATTTATGCTTTAAATGATAAAACAGATCTGTTTCATTTTCTACCCAAACCCATTCCAGTAAGTCCGATTTTGTGGCGGCCTTGAAAATGTTCAATCAAATGGTAGATATGCATCCCCTTCCTCCTCCTCCTCAATTTACTCAATTATTAGGGACCATTGTTAGAATGAAGCATCACCCAACTGCGATTTCCACTGCCATTTCTCTCATTACACAAATGGAGTTACTAGGAATTCCTCCTGACATTTATACTCTCAACATCTTGGTTAATTGTTTTTGCCGTTTGCACCGTGTTGATTTGGGGTTTTCGGTGTTTGGGAAAATCTTGAAACTGGGTCTTCAACCAGACATGTAACGTTCAGCTCTTTGATTAATGGGCTCTGCATTCGAGGTGAAGTGGCTCGTGCTGTGAGGTTGTTTGATGACATGGTTCGTCAAGGATATCAGCCTAATATAGTCACATATAGTACTATAGTAAAAGGTCTTTGTAAAATAGGTGACACTAATAGGGCTATAAGATTGCTAAAGTCTATGGAAGAACGAGGTTGTGCACCTAACATTGTAACATACAGCACTATTATTGACCGCCTTTGCAAGGACAAGCATTCAACAGAGGCTCTAGAGCTACTCTCAGAAATGAAATCTAAAGGCATTCAACCAAATGTTGTCACTTATACTTGTTTGATCTATGCTATGTGTAATACATGTCAGTGGCAGGAAGTTATAAGATTATGGAAAGAAATGGTAGCTGACAATTGCAAACCAAATACTGTTACACATAATATTTTGGTTGATACTCTTTGTAAAGAGGGTAAGGCTTCAGTGGCTACAAAGATCGTTGAAGAAATGATTCAAAAAGGTATTGAGCATGATGTAGTTACTTATAACTCATTGATGGATGGATATTGCTTAGTAGGTGACATAGATGAGGCCAGAAAAGTACTGAATTTGCTGGTTGATAGTGGCTGTGCTCCGAATGTTATTACCTACAGCACCATGATCAATGGATATTGTAGAGCTAGAAGAATTGATGATGCAATGGAGCTTTTTCATGAGATGACTCGAAATGGAGTAATCCCTAACAATGTTACCTACACTACTCTGATAGGTGGCTTTTTGCTGATAGGGAGATTTGAAGATGCACTAGAACTTTCGAGAGAAATGAGTTCTCTTGGCCTCATTCTAAACTTGGTGACTTACCCGGGGTTGGATCCTGACGTCTACACTTATACAATAATGATCAAAAGACTTTGTAAAGAAGGTCTATTAGATGAAGCATATGAATTGTTTAAGAAAATGGAGAAGGATGGCTGCTGGCCAAATCACTTTTCCTATAATGCGATGATTCGAGGATTTCTCCAAAACAATGATATATCAAGAGCAGGCAAACTTCTCTGGGAGATGGCCAACAAAGGGTTTTCTGCTGATGCTTCAACAGTGGCCATGGTTGTGGATCAATTGTGTAGTGATCCAACAGGGAAATTATCACTATTTCAGAAATTTGAAGAGTTTCAGAGTGTTAATTTGACGGAATAATTGGTACGGTCATTCTAAACAAGGTTTATATTCTGTAAACTGTGCTAGTACATATTCTAAGCCGTTGGTGATGTCATCCTTTTAATTTCAGGAAGAAGGCAGTTTTACTCATTGATTGGGCAATATGCAGCCAGCTGGTTGTCTATTAAATAGAGAAAGAAGTTTGATTTATCATTGCAGCCTGCAGGTACTCTATTTTCTTTCTTCCTTCCTTTTTCCCGTTTTTAAGTTTCTATAGGAACACTAGGCATAACCATGGTCAAGCTCTGTTAAATTGTTTTCTTTTATTCTAGTTTTTATTTTGATAACCTCATACATATATTTCAGAATGTCCCTCAGTACTTTATAATAATCGTCATGGTCTTCCAAGATGGTCATGCACATGAAACAGAGATGATTCATTTTATATGCTTATCGTTGTTTTAAATATGCTCATTTCATTGTTGTGCTCATGTACAGGGTAAGCTAGCACATTTGATTGCTTATGATTATAGCGCATTCATAACTTTTCTTTTGCTTATGATTATAGCGCATTCATGTACAGGGTAAACTTTCCCTTTTTACTTTTTTTTATTACTTTTCTTAAGGATATATTAAAGCATTGAGACAAATTTGCATGCCCAAGTGAAGTGGGGGTTGGTGAGGCACATTTTATATACTACTACTATATATGAAGCTTTCTTAATTTCTAGCTTTTGAAAGAAATTAAGAAAATGAAATGATTTAAAGATAATGAATATGTGTGAGCCATGCCATGGCCATGGGGGACCCTTAATTAATTTGCTTGTTCTAAATTGGCCTCACATATGCATGTGTTAAATGTTGTTTTCTTCAGAAAACAGTGGTGAGGACAAAAAGTGTGGAGTACATGCCATTCTTCCTCACCTTTTTCCTTTTCTTGAATGGAGGAATTTGGGCTTTCTATGCTTTGCTCGTCCAAGATTTATTCCTTGGGGTAAGGATATAGTTTACAATTAAACTATATACATAATTATGATTCCCTTGATATGAATGATCATGTTTACTAATTATTAGTTAATTGATGTGTGTATTTTTTGTGTATACCAAATGGGATAGGTTTCCTGCTTGGAACAACACAGCTTTTGCTCTAAGCAATTTACAGAAAACCAAAGGCATCAATCGACAACGTTTGCATTTCAGAAGGATTATTGGAACAAGGTGGTCATTGGCAAAAGCATAAGGAGCCCCTTCTTTCTCCACCCTAGCTGCCTTTGCTTGCTTCAAAACGAACTTGTATTTATGTATAATGGCTATACTCAACAAGACAGGAGATGAGAAAGGGCAAGTGCTGGGTCTAATTACCCCATCTGCAAGCATCTCAGATATCAAGGTTTCCATGTCTTTCTTTTGGCTGTGAGGGTATCGATAGGGGCGAACATTGACTGGAGGCTTGGTTGCACTATATTGTGCGTACTGCCGGAATCGATAAGGATTGTGAAGGGATGTCCCTTAATGATTCCCACAAGTTTCATATAGACTGTGAGGCATGGCCATATAGGGCATGAAGTGAGATTCGGAAGTCGGTGAGGTCAGTGTTGAATGCCTCTGTAGGTGGTGGTGGTAAAGGCAATGTGGACAAAGCAGGGGCAATCGGCGGAGATGACTCAATGGAAGGTTCCATAGTCAACAAAGAATCATGGGGTCATCTTCTATTTGCTATAGCAAAAATGGAGTGGTTTTACATCTGTGACCTGGCTGAAACTGTTCGTCACAGTTAAAGCATAATCCTTTGGCACGCCTGGCTTGCATTTACGTAGGGAAAAGGTGGCGGATGGGATAAGAAGCCAATAAAAACAGAGAACATCAACAGAACAGAACAGTGCTTTTTCAATCTAATTATAATAATGCACTTAAATTTGCAAATTTTCCTGAATCTCTGCTTTAAAAAAGCATACCTTTATGCTTATTTACAAGGATGAATGAATGTTGTCTCCGCCATATTGTCAGATATGAAATTCTTAATTTTAGCAATTAGAGTGAGATTACGATTTCTATCAGTATATTCGCATGGGTTTTGGGTCGGGGAAAAGTGGGTTGTACTTTTATTAAAACCTTAATAATTAAACCACAACAGCAGTTTTCTGCTCTGGATGAATAAAACTAACCATTCATCTAAAAAAAACCGTAATTAAAAGCAGTACAAGAGAGGGAGGAAAAGCGCTAATTCTGCATAATTTAGACATAAAACCTTAATTAAAAAAAATTAATCTTGTTCCAAAATCTTGAAAACCCAAACAGCAAAGGGTTTCTCATATCACATATGCAAATTTGCAGAGTTGATCAGTGGAAAGCAAGCTAATAATGAATAAAAAAAAAGAATTGTATATGATATGAATATCTCAAAAATCACTAATTGTGAGATCTGCCTCCATATTCTAGATTCATTTGAATTTGAATCTTGCCGCTAGTGCTATATGGTCTGATACGCCTTTCACTCTATCAGTATCTGTTGGTTCATCAGGACGAGGAAGAGGAGGCAGTTCAGCAATAGAAGGAGGTTCTAGTATTTCTTCAACCTTTAGGAGTTTTCCTTTTCAAAAAAGACCACACAATAAACGCAATTTATGATATAGATCAGATTATCTAAAAAGAAATTTAGATCAGAATGAATATATAATATATATGGCTCAGTTAATTAAGGAAATAAATAATGAAAGGAAATTATAAACATACTAGCAAATTCATATAATAATTAATTAATAAGAACAGAATGATCAAAGATTTGGTAAATTTTATGAAGTAGAAAAAATTTTGGAGTTCATTAATTCTAAATCAAATCAGACTGGGATAAAATTTTACTTGTGTAGAAAATATAATCGACGGTCCCTCCTTTTTTCGTGGTAAACGAACTATGAATCTCCTCTGGTACGTATACACTTCCCTGTAAAACAACTTTTCTACAGTATGAGCATATATATGCTTCAATAATGAATAAAATGATAATTCATGAAGAGCACAATAGCAATGACACTAATGAAAACTACTATATGGGCCTTTTACTTCCAATTACATGAACTATAGGTCATAGCCTAGGTCAAACCATATAATTAGGGGGAAAAGCAAAAGAATAAAACAGTACCCATGAAAGATGTAAATTGCTTTTTATGTTAATCTAAACAAGATTTCAACCCTATAACTATTATTTAATATTAGAATTTCTAGCAAAATAAAAATGTATGTCTGTCGCATGTTGGATTAAGAAAAGAAAAAGTTAAAGCATATATCCCATCTGTTATGTCAGCAATATATATAAACCAAAGATATATTTCTTGAAGATAAACAATAATCTTACCAATACAAATTCGTGTTTTATCAATCTGCCTCACAAGTTCTGAACTGAGACGGCCTTCCACTAGAAGTTTATAAGGTCTACTGCGATTATTAATCATGAATATTAGACATTGACATTTGAATTATTATGCATATGTATAAGAAAATTTAGAATTTAAAACTTTAAACAACATTAAATTAAAGAAAAAAAAGGCTGCACTTTTCCAACAAAGATTAGAGAAACTAATTATAGTAGCAAGATTAGGAAGGCAAAAACCAAATGCACAAAAAGTAGCGTAATAATAACAACACATAAATAATATAATATTCGTGTTATTATTTGCAATCTAAATTTAAAAAATGAACAAATATGATCATTTTGAACTATTAGTAATTCTCCCTAAAAAAAAAAATCTGTTATAGTAATTCTCTAAAGTAAATCATTGTCATCTAACCTTGTCGGAAAAGAATTGAAATCTCCACAAATTATTAAAGGAATCTTCTTTGATTTGGTGAAATCCTTCAACTTCGTAAGGAGAGTATTAACCTTGAAGTTTGATGGGAAAATATTGTTAAGATTCTATGAACATATATGAAATAGAGACACAAATTAAGAGGGAAAAAAAAGAGAGAGAAAACCTGAAATAATTTTGCAAGTCTTGCATGCTCACTTGCAGTTAAATGTGTATTTGCCTGTAAAAGCCATGTCTTGGTAACTTTGCCCAAGTCTGATAATATTTGAAGTCAAATAAAATTATAATAAATATATATATAATTACCACACATATTCGTGAATTATTCATGGTATCCCGTAATTCAAGAAAGAGTGTGACGTTATCCTACAAAGCAAAAACAAATAAAATAAAATAAAATAAAAATTAGAAGAGAATAGATGATTTTAATCCTTAATCTAGTATGGTAAATGATTGCATTAACCTAATAAGACCACGACCTAAAATTAACAATACCTTCACTAATTCTTTCCTGAGCACATGATTTTCATTGCGGTCCTCTAGTTTTAAATTTGCTTCCTTTTCATAGTCAACCTACAATAGGAAGTTATTAATCATAAATATACATCATATGGGATTTGTTTTAGGTCAACATATTATATGAGAAATACTCATATAAGTTTAGAGAATCTCTCGACCTCATGTTTCCGGATCATTTGGAATCGATCACTACGGTAAAAGGTGGCACATCCCTCTCTGACCTCCTCACCTCTACTATTAACCTGCAATATAGAATATTATTATAAAGAAAAAATCATATAATTTATTGTTATTTCATGTGTAAAGCAAGTGGAAACCTGATATCTTAATAATGTATATGCAAAATAAATAATTTTCATCATTCAATTAAAATGTTATATTAGAAATTGAATCTTAAACCTAAATGTCATAGTTCTATTTCCTCTAACCTAAGAATTGGATTCCAACTAAAATTAAATTATGATCACCAATAGATATAGAGAAACATAGCAAGAAAATTAGTCTCAATAAATGTTACCGTATGATTTTTGGTCTTGTATACGACCAAATAACCAAGTCGTTCTAGTTTAGGTGCTAAAAACTCTGCAAAATGATTATCTTGTACCTGCAAAATATTTGATAATCAAGTTATAAATTAGATGGCGTGAAGCAAAAGATCGCATTATCATAAAAGCTAAAAAATAATATTTCGGAAAAATAGAAAATCACCTCTTGTAGACAAAGAATATCAACATTATAATGTTTAAGCTCTGAAAGCAAAGCTTTTCTACGATATTTCCAAACACGATAGCATGACATATAGGGATTAAAATGATGTAAGTCTGCAAGAATATTGTAGCTTAGCACGTTGAATGTACCAGCATCATCACCACGGCCTCCACGACTTCTCCAGCCACGATAAAGGTCTGACGAGTATTCTACCACTTTATTGGTGACCGTTACGTTTGCTAGAAAATTTTTTCCCTCAACCTGTAGGAAGCATTCTAATTTAAGACGTTTGCCAATGTCTCGAGGTAAAGGTTTATAAGTACTCCCTCGAGCGTCCACTCTCCTCCAAACAATAGGTAAGGAATCGGCCACTTCCTCTATATACCTACGAATTAATTGAAAAAAAAAAAAATCATGCAATGAGATGCAAAATTGCAAATATTAGAACAAGAGCCAAATAGACAATAATATAAATAAATAACTAAAAATAAATACTAAAAACCCTCCCCTCATAAAATAATAAGGACCATGATTTTCCCAATAGATTTTTTCTAGCTGTTGAATTAGAAAAGCTGTATGGCCCCAATCACATTTGTCAAGAGACATATTGGACAACATGCAGGCACTGTATTTCTTATCTACTCTTCCTTAAAAGAGAAAGTTAGCCAATATTTTCCAGTGACAATGCCAGTTACTTTACCCCCACCTTGAGCTTCGGCTCACCTTAGAGGTGGGGGTTTCAGCAAGTGTAGGATTCGACTCCCAGCTCGGCAGCTCCTACATCCCCTTAATTTCCTTAAGCCATGATCTTCTAATTAATGTACCAAGAACTCAAGAACCCTAGAGGCCTAGACTGAATGCTGATTTTGCTATCTGTTTGTAATTTATGTAGCAAATTAATTATATATATATATATTTAAAAAAAAAGATTAAAAAAAGGTGGAGTAGAAAATAACCAGTAGTACGAAAGAGAATAAGGTTTGTAACTGCGGACGTCAAAGTCAAAGTTCATATAGACTCCCTCCATTGGAAGCCGTGAAAACCGCCGCCTCATAATTATAATACCAGGTTCAAGCTCCTTTGGTTGTGGATGTATATTCTGTTAAGATATAACCAAAAGAATTTTGGTTAGAGCAGCAAGACTAGCAAAAATAAAGAAGATATATATATATATCTTGAAATTAATATCATGCACACACCTTTTTCTTCAAAGCTTCTTTCATGGCTTTTTCAATTTTACCAAGATACACTCCTGAATTATAATTATTTTTTGTATCTGAGAGTGATTCTATTTTTCTTATTATGCCTCCACGGTCTGGTATTATATTTAAACCCTGATCTTGCGGCCTCTTCTTATTATCTTCAACACTCGGAATCGGATGAGGAGCACCGTCATTAAGCTCGTCAATAACAACATGCAAAGAGTATTCCATGCCTCAGATGCTGGTACTAAAGTACCAATCGATTTCCCTTCCAAAATATCCTGAGCTCTTATTGAAAAAATATCACGTACAGCTGCTGTAATATGTTTTATAGCTTCTCCAAACTCTTTCAGGTAATCTGCATGCAATAATTAAAGTGCTAATTAGTTTCTCAAAGAAAAAAAACCAATTCAACCAAGCAGTAGTACTGATATTCTTGATTTTTCATAATTATCTTTGTTTAAGATAATTTAGAATCTAACCTTCGTAGTCCTCCTCATCTTTCCTTGCTCTAATTGAGGTATTTAAGCCAATTATAGTTTCTTTCAAGACCAACAGGCGATCCATCTAAATTTGTTTAAAGATCAACAACAACAAGACTTCTAAGATGAATATATATATAAGATCCCATTATATATATATAAAACAAAAATCTTGCATCGATCAGCTTAAGTAAGCTCAACAAACATGACAAACTAAATAGAAGAAGAAAAATTGGATAGAGGGGGAGGGATTACGACAGTACCACTTTTTCCACGAGATCAGGATTTTCAAACTGTGTGCACTTCACGACAAGATCGTCAATGGTCTATATGCAATTCACCAGAGGATCTTCCTGTAATTGTTCCTGTAATTGTTCCTGTTGTTCTTGTTCTTGTTTGGACCCAAACTTAACGAAGATAACAACTAAGAAAAGTACTAAGGCAAGAAACGAAAAAAAATCCATGCTTGAAAACTTTTTGAAAGAAAATAATAACTAATACTAACTAACAACTAAGAAGGAAGGACTGGCAGTATAGTTAGATACTACTATTTTGTAGATATTTATACGTACTACATGCATTGGCGGTTATACTTGGATCCTACGATCAATAGGACAACTTAGAATCTACCGTAATTTATAATCTACGTTATCAATATTAATTTTTTATAATATTAATTAATATATTAATTTTAATACGACATATATAAGTTTAACTGGCTAAACCCCAATATAAAAAGCAGCCTCCCCTTCCCCAAGTCATTCTCTAAATTTGTTTTGGTACCCTTCTCTGAATCGATTTAGACTTAAAATTTATTGGAGGTTCTGAGTAGCGTCGGAAGAGCAAAGTCATCGATCCTTTATTCACTCTTCTCTTCTGTAAGTGTTCTCTCTCTCTTTTTATGAATCCTTCTCGACCAATGCTTGGTATCAGGCCCTAAACATATCGGATAATGATGTCATATTAGATG